>ML779554.1:847678-861902 GCA_009831015.1 Picea engelmannii
TGGCACCATCTAGCAGTAGCGGTAATCATTACCAACTCTTAAAAACTTCAAGGGTGTTTGCAACTGGTGCTACGGCTGTAACTACAACTGCAATTGATTCTGAGACTGCAACTGCAACTACAACTTAGGGTTTTATGAGGAAACCCTAATTTTTCAAACTTCAAAATTTGAAATTCTGATCCAGGGGATAGATGCACTGAGCTGAGGCGAGTAAGCTGGTGCACTCAGATTTCTAAAAGTCCAAATTTTAACCCCTCAAACTTGATCTGCGGATTTCTGGACTAGTGCTTTTGGTTTTCTGGTATTTCTGGTACTCTGGTTTTCTTGTTTTCTGGTACTTTGTGAAACTAGGGTTTCACTTTCTGGGAGATCTAGCCACTGAAAAGGTGCATTGAAGGTGCCAAAATGATCCTTGGGGGAGGGTGCACTTTTCTAGATGGTTTTAGGGATGAAATACCTTTCCAACAAAAAGCCCTAATTTGCATGTACGACAACGATGACGTTTTTCACTTTTCTCTTGTGAAAGATGCTCTCTTCAGCTTGGCTCTGATACCATGTTAATGTTTAAGCCATTATTATAGTTCTTTGCATTTCAATGAATAACAACAACATAAGATAAGATCACTGAGACATACACAATCACAAGAGACACATCATTTATCCTGGGAAACCCTCATGGGGCAGAAAACCCAACAAAACTTCCTTAATATAGATAGCCAATACAATGCCAAGAGATAACTCAAACAAGTACAGAAAGTCCTCTCCTAAAGATGTGCCTCTCTCTCTCTCTCTCTCTCTCTCTCTCTCTCTCTCTCTCTCCTCCAGTTGCAGCTCCGAAACTTGTCTCTCAAATGAACAAGTGAGTGTGTGTCTAAGTGAGGCGCTAACCTCTCTATTTATACAAGATTGACACGTGTGGGAGTGTCCTTTCTCTGGCAGGGCCGACTTCTTCTCCTGGGTGGTTATAACCACCTTTATTATATTTTGGGGCCTCTTTGATATATTCTGGGGCCGACTTCTCTTTTTGCCTATTACAATTACATTATGACCAATCCGCAAAAGGGGATTTGGTCCTTTTACAATAGCCGACATGATCAATCCACAATGGGGATTGATCCAATGAATAATATATCAAATAATAATAAGAACACACTTTGCAGTTACATTATTTCAACAGATTCATTTCTTCAGGATGATTATATTTTATACTTGATGATTGATTTGATGATTTGGATTTGGATTGGTCAGCTTGACCTTCAGAGAACTTTCGCTGAGACATTTCAACACTTGGTAGTTTTAACAAATTTGAGTTTTTGATGGATATTGGATGGATGACTTGCCATATTTTGGCATTTGATAAATTTCAGTCACCTTGTGACTTTGATGGTGGTCCGACAGTTTGACATTTTGATTGACAGTTTGGATTTGTGATATTACCGATGATTTACTTGGTTTACTACCAATGAGATTTTAATGGACACAAGATTTTATGGATACAGAGTTTGGATGCCTTTCGACACTTTTTTCTGTCAGCAGGATTAATGACATTGTTTTTATGTGTCGATTTCTGAGAGCAGTTTGTGAACTTATTTGTTCACTTGATAGTCTTTGGACTTTAAAGGGATGATCTTCAGATCTAGTAGAGAACAAGTGTTTCTTCTGCATTTGTGTTTGGTGCATTTAGGATTGTTAGGCATTTTCAGGATTTGGGATGTGTTGGACATGTAGCCAATTCACTTATCATCAGGGTTTACTCTCATCAATTTTGGGTTCACTTCAATGAACACCTACAGGTTGTCTAGCTCATTTGTTACACAATGAGTTTTTTAGACTTCGTTTCAACATCCACTTTTGGCGGTTTTTCAGGGAGATATTCATTAACACTCATGAGATTTCAGACCATCAGTTACCAGTTGAAGACTTATCAACTTTTGCACTAGTCCTTGTTGTTGAGCTGAAACATTTGTACGACTTAATATTAAAGGGGAGTTTGTTAGAAATAATTATAAGTCCTAAATAGACTTTAACAATTAGTTAGTTACGATGCAGATGTGAGGTCGTTATATTGAGATGTATTATAAATGTACCATTGATGTACATATGAATTGATTCAACTTGGTGCCTTTTCTGCCATGTTTTTGTCTATTTTATATTAATGGTTTATCATTCTTGCTCTGTATTTTTATCAGCTTGCCCTTCTAAAGGGAAAATGGGTATGACATGTGGTCTTACACCTCCACTCATCTTGACTTCAACCATCTCTTCAACAATGACATGGCTAGTGACACCCGAATTGCGATGAAAGTTGTTTTGTCCATGTATCAAGGCTTCCACGCCCTGAATTCCTTGGTGGACATAGCAAGCAAGATTGGAACCTCCATGGAAAAGATTATGAGAGAATATCCTTCCATCGAATAAATCAAATACAATCTCCCTCATGTTGTGGCCACTACTCCCCATCTCCCAAGTTATGATATTGTCTACTTCATCAATGGTATATATAAACATTGTTATACATGTATTCATGTTTAGCTTTGTCAGAGTTTGATTGTCATATAAATTGTGTAAATATGCATGGAACACATGGGAGGAGACATGTTCAAAAACGTGCACAGTGGCGATGCCAAATTCATGAAGGTAAATTGTGAGTTTGTTGGCATGAATTGAATTACAATGAGATGAGATCACATTTTCAATGTACAATTCGTTTGTGGGATGTATCAGTGGATCATGCATGACTGGAGCAATGAGGATTACATCAATATACTCAAGACTGCATGAAGGCAATCCCAATGACATGGAAAGTGATCATAATAGATCTAGTATGAGATTCTCATCTGAATATTAATAATGACGAGGAAAAGAATGCGACTCTGGATCATAATCTATGTCTAGTGCTTGATCTGCTAATGGCAACACACAATGGTGGGAAGGAGAGAACAAAGGAAGAATGGAAGAAAAATTTATGGGAAGGGGAATATGGTGGTCACAATATAATTTCTAGTTCTGGTGCAGCCTAGGTCAAGAATAATCCCCCCCACTTGTTCTTACACTTCCTCATCTTCCTTATATGCCATGACCAACCTAACTTCTTCCTCCAATGCAGACATGGAATCGTGATCTTCTTGCATAACAAATTGGTGGTAGAACTCCACAGCATCAACAACAACCTTTGTTGCATTGTTCTAGTGAGATGGAGAGTGTCAAGAATTGCTGCCACAAGGAGCCATGGAAGCTTCAAAAAGAAAACAAGAATCAAACCATAACCAAGCAAGATTAGAGCATCAATCTATAAACAATATCACCCAGAAGTCAAAAACGTAGCAGAGACCAAGAACATTGAAATCCAAGGATCGCTTCGGCTTCATCCTTAACCTTTTAAGTTCCATCATATTCGCAAGTGCCAGGAGTACTAAGAGATCAATACTCGATGCCCTTATAAGAACCCTCATCACCCTGCATCGTGTGAGAGTTATCCCACTTGTACCCTCCATTATCTTCATGTCCGACCAAATGAGTAGTTGCATTGGAGCGATTGAGTTGGACACATGGGGGACATCGAGGTGAAGAGACAACTTTGAATTCCACCTATGTCCCATTGAATGCATGGAGGATAGTTGGAACTCCATCCGAGGGAAATATTAATATTAATACATCAAACAAAATAATTAAATTCATCAAAAATATAAATTAAAGAGCACTTGAGTTGAACCATTGCAGGTTGATTTGGAATATGAAGTCGGTCTACAAAACCCTTGAATCTCAATGTATGTTGTGTTATTCTTTTGCTAAATTAAATAATATTCTCTTCTATTATTTTGATATGTTTGGCTATGTTAGCAAAAAAAAAAAAAATTAGAAATTAGCTCTAAATGTAGCAAACATTAACGTAAAAAAGTATTTTCAATCCCTAACACAATGGCATTTTTGACACACATTTACTTTCAAAAAAACACTTTCCGCAAATTTAATTGAAAAATGTAACAAATAGAAAGACAAAAACTTATATTTCAACCTTTAACACAACGACATCTTTTGACACACATTTACTTAAGAAAAAAACAAGTTTCCCAAATTTAATTGAAAAGCACACTTCTTACCACAGTGGAAGCTTTTCACACAACTACTTGAAAACAAACTTTTTCCAAAATTGATTGTAAAACAAACACATTGGATAACTACACGAAGGAAGCGAGGTACAATAGGAGTGGGAGGGATCATTTATGATCTTGATGGAAATGAAAGGAATTCATTTGCTTGGGGTCTGGGCAAATATATCAATAACTAGGCAGAGACTTTGGTCCTCTCTATGTGGGGCTGAGAATAACAAATGTAAATAGAAATAGGAAAATCATCATAATTGGGAACTTTGAGTTAATAATCAAACTCCTAAGAAAGAGATATGCACGAAGTAACAAGAGTCTCACAAGATCCATCCTTAGAATCATCAAACAAGAATCAAGGTTTGAAAAGGTGGAGTACTACCATGTTTTAATAATTTTGAATGATAAAGCAATCAAGCTAGCAAAAGAAGGATGTCAGTTGGAGCAAGGGTTGATAATTGAAAATCGGGGTATTAGAAGGATCTTAATACCATAAATTCTCCATGTTTTGTAAAGTCCATTTCTTGCTAGGAGTCTTCGTCAGGATTTACAATTTTAGAAATGTTTTGAAACAACACTATAGTTTAGAAAGCAGAGCATCTCTTAGAGAAGATACAATCTTGTATAAGATCAAACTTCTCTTGGAAACATTGAAAATTTGATGTATTAGACAATTGACCAGTGAGGCTGCAACATTTTTTCTAATAGAAAATCAACCATTTATGTTAAAAAAAAAATACAGAGAGGAAGCTTTTCACACATTTACTTTAAAAACATACTTTCACTAAGTTTGATTGAAAAACAAACAACAGAAGCTTTTCAAAAAAATTATTAAAAAGCATACAAAATCTCAACATGCAAACACTAAATTTCATGAAATTGAAATTTAGTTATCTTAGAGTATTTTCCACACAAACAATTAATTAGATGCCCTAAAATTCTAAACAACAATTGAATTCATAAGTCAATGGAATCACGATTACATTGAAACCCCGAAAGAAACATCATATTTAGTTTTTTTTTTTAAAGGAACCAAAAAATCACTTCAGGAAAAAATTATGACAAATCCACATACAATGCCTATAATAGAAAATATATGCATACCTACAAGTAATGCTTTCAACATTTAGTGGTAGTAACCAAGTTAAGATTTCCCAAAGAAGTGGAAAGTGGTGTCAATAGATACCATAAGTATATAAGCAAGAGAAAGAATGACTAACAATGAGTCAAACTCCTCATAGAGGGTTCAACCTTGCCTCTTCAATAAGTAGAGGACATCTATGGTTGTCAAGTCCTTTCTCCTATCGTGCTCTGTGTATGTCACAACATCCTAATCACATTCTCAAGAAAGTTCTTCAAGACGCCTCTAGTATCTTCATAGATGAGGTTATTAATATGCTTGACACCTCCTCTCCCAGAGAGATGCCTGATGGCAGGCTTGGTGATGCTCTCAATGTTATATCGCAACACCTTCCTATGCCTCTTGGAACCTCCCTTCTCCAAAACCATCCCTCCTTTTCCATGTCTAGATAGAACTTGTTGTATTCCAACATGTCACCCTCGACCTTGCTGACCTCAACAACGAACTGAGAGGGCGTAACCTTGAAGATCCCAATGAAAATTTCCAGGTGTCCCTTGCGAACCTACTCGAACCCCTATAGCTTCACCTTGCAGTCTCCTTTCTTCTTCACACTAAAAACAACTTGGCAACCTTCTTCAACTTCGATAATATGTTAATATCGGTTGAGTTGACATGAACCTCAACCTCTTGCTTCACAACCTTATCTTTGAACAACCCAAAAGATTAAATCCCACTGAAAAAGATATGATCTTGAAGGCGTTGAACGAGACGGGTCCTTGGATTTTGATTCTTTGTCAGCTAGCATGTAACCTCCATCAAAGGAGTGAAACGCGGTGATCCAAGACAACTATTGTAGATTGGATGCCCCAAATTAGATTCATGGTCGTCGAATGGATCTAACAATCGTGAACACACTAAAATGGCACAAAAAACAGACGATATGGAGAGGGGAACACCTTACCACATAATTAGGATATGGAGAGGGGAACACCTTACCACATAATTAGGCTATTGTTAAATGTCCATTTTCAATTATTCATAACATTGTTGCTAGTGTCACTATATGATCCTAGAGGAAAAGAATGAAATACATTTGTATGGGGTTTAGGTTAAGCAACTAATAATCAGGCTGAGGTATTAGGTTTATTCATGGGTTTGAGATTAATTGATGCCAGAAGGTACAAGAAAATAACAGTGATAGGAGACTTCAAGCTCATTATTAGATCACTAAGGAAATGATTCAGTAAAAGAAAAAGCAACTTTGCAAGAATCATTCAAAAGATAATGAATGAGGAGGTAAGATTCGAAGACGTAGAATATTACAATGTCCTAAGAAATCACTAAGGAAACAGTCTAAGAAAATTCAAAGCAACTTTGCAAGAATCGTTCAAAGAATAATGAATGAGGAGGTAAGATTTGATGAGGTAGAATATTACCATGTCCTAAGAAATCTAAATGGAAAAGAAAACACAATGGCTGAAGAGGCTTGTGGTCTTGAACAATGAACATTACGAAGCAACCAAGGAGTGGGCAAATTTTATTACCCTAAAGTTAAATGCAAGTAATTTTTTTTGGGTGGGGGAGGGGAGGAATTCCCTCACCATGATTTTCAATTATGGAGAAATTAGTGAATCATTGTTGTTTTGCATGTCAAATGTTGGAGGCGTCAACTCGCATGCCTCTCCATCTATTTTACACATGGCATAGAGCGCTTCATACATTATGATGAAATGAGGGAGGTTTAATCAACCATCCCTTTGCTTCATCCCTAAAGAAGGTGGGAGATTCCCCCCGTGTTAGAACTTGTGCAACGATGACGTTCAAAGGATTAAATCATTTCAAGGTAGAAAGAATTCGGGTCACTACATTCGTGGTGCATATCATTCCTTGGAGTTGTTGGGTTGCCAAGAGCTTCTCTGTCAAGCTATGTATTGGTGAATTTTGGTGGTGGTATCCCAGGGAGCCCTAGCCCGAGGCCATTGTTGATATTTGTGGAGGTGAATTGGGGTTCGATATTGCATCTGCTGGTAGGAGACGAGGAATATGGTTTTGGACACATGTCAAGAAACCAAAAAATATCTGTAGAACAAGGATACTCTGCTATAACTTTGGTGGCAATAATCATGTGGCGGAGACATAAACATGTAGAGAAGTGCGTCGACTACGAATTTCAAGGGGTCAGGTGTCAATTACTAATATAGGAAACATGAATTATGGATTTCAAAATTTCCACTGCTACTATGAATGCCCATATTCAAAGGCAAGAAGAGATGGAAGATACAAAGGTTGTTATAATCATGGAAACTATGAGTTACCAGAGGAATATGATCCAGGAACTAAAGAAGGAGAATATCTTTCTCAAACACATTGTCTTGGAGTTGTTGAATTACAAAGGTATGACGTAGGCTAGAGAGAACTTATTTATGGGCTCAATTGTGGAGAAGGAGACCAAGACGATGTAGTAGTATCATCCAAGAATAGGCAAGGAAAATGTTGGTCAGAATAATGTGGACATGGAGCTCAAACTCTTTTAATTTAGTTTAAATTATGTTTTCTAAAGTCTGTTTTATGTTAGGAGATTATATCAGAATATATACATGTAGTATCATCTTGAAATGGCACTCTGATGTAGCCAATGAAACATTATGTAGGAGGGAGGTATTTTTTTCCAAGTATAGCTATTTTGTAAAAATGATGTATTAGACTATTGACCAATGAGGCTGCAACACTTTGCTAATACATATACAACCATTTTTGTTACAAAAGCATTGTTGCTAGTGACCGGTGTTAAATCATGGATTCATATACATTTAATTATATCTATAGGAAGGACAACAACCAGATCTAAAACATTTAATATATAATATATATAAAACATTACAAAACATAATAAAAATGTTACCAACAAATAAAAATTAAAGTGAAAAAAATTGACTTGAAATCAATTAATATACTTGTTAAGAGTTCATGATCTAACTATGAGGGCATCTTCTTGAAAAAGGGAGTAAGCGATTTTTTTTTGAAGGAGTGTATTGGTGCAAAGAGGGGAAAGAAGGACGCACTTAGAGAGAGGAGGCGAAGGAGTAATGGGCGTGCTAATGAAGAGGGCAAGGGGAAAATGAATAGAATGATGGAAGGGGATGTTACGCCTGCATACAGAGATGACAAGATGGTTGGACGTTTGTTGCGCAGAGACAAAAGGGAAGCGTGACGTTCTTCTCCTCCTCTAGACGTTGGACGCTTGTGCTATTTTCTTCACGCTGCAACAAAAGAACTGAAGGTGATTTGTATCACACACTCAACACAAACAATAGATGCGCACCAGTCCCTTTGGTTCACATTCTCTCTCAACACTTATTGAACATGAAAACAAAGATGATTTCTCTCTCTCAGTGAAAAAGAAGATTCGAATTACACCAGAAGAATAGATAACCCAAGACTCAACAAACTTCATCAAGTGTATTAGAGGATTGAATTGCTTCTTAAACAATCAAGGCGATCTTTTACAAACGGTAAATGTCGCTTTATTCTTCTACATTTCTCTGCGCAATCAGATTGGCAAGAGAAATTCCCCGCAATGTTCACTGACACAACTAAGTATTCACTAAAATAGACATCACGATTATTTACTTAGACTGGCAAATGCTTTATTACAATAAAAGACTTTTTGACTCTGACAACGATCAGAAAAATATTATAGCATTACTTCTCCTTCTCGCCTGGCTTGTTGCGGACGACTTGTACTCTATTGTGCGCTTCCTAAGGAAGGTTGGCGTCCTTCCTTATTGGTCCATTTCCTCCTTGTTTAGATCCGGAAGAGTCCCTGCTTCCGCCACCCACCGAGGGAACTTGGCAAGAGAAATTTCTCGCGACGTTTAATGACACAACTAACTATTCACTAAAATAGACATCGTCATTATTTACTTAGACTGGTGAAAGATTTATTACAATAAAATATTGATTGACACTGACAACGATCAGAAAAATATTATAGCATTACTTCTCCTTCTCGCCTTGCTTGTTGCAGACGACTTGTACTCTGTTGTGCACTTCCTAAGGAAGGTTGACGTCCTTCCTTATTGGTCCAGTTCAACATGTCACTTGAGGGAATTCAACTTAGTGGGGAGGATAACAATCATTTCTCCCAACCACCCTAGCTAAACTCAATTCAAAATGAAAATTATCATACTTACACACATTTGTCTTTCAATATATTAAGCATTTTTTTTTATTAAATAATTTTTAGTTGACTTTTTAAATAGATATTTTTAATTAATTTTTTTTAATTTAAAAGATTAATTGTATTAATTGTATTAGATATTTGGCTAATTCGATATCAATAGAATAGAACTTGATTCAAAACCTATAAATAAAATACACCAATAAATATACATTGATATAAATATGTTATGGTAAACAGGTTAAACCTCATTCATAGCCCAACAATCTCAACAAATATCAACAATAACTAGCCGGAGACTTAGAGATCTCATTCATAATAACCACATCACTCATCCACTAGAACTAACTCAACGGACTTCGTACTAGTCTAAACATTCTAAGTTTTGGCCATTTTCTAGAGATTTTTTTGTTTAATTTTGCCCTAAATTCGGCGAGAAATTGTTAAATCTACATATTTGAGTGCCGCATGGGTTTTTCAACACCTTGAATCCATTTATGCATTCACAAATGCAATTTAGACAACAAAAACTTGTGATTTCGTGTAGATGTATGTCGTCAGATTCTAGTGAAAAGAGCCAAAACCTAGAACACTTGGACAAAGTCTTATATATATATATATAAATTTAAAAATTAAATAAATATTATTTTCTACTATTATATATTTATATATAAGAATTAAAAAATTAATTAGAGAAAATAAAATGTGCAACTATGCACCTCATATGATTAGATATCACAATCATATGAAGAGATGATATTGTTGTTTAAAGAAGGAATTATTTTTGCACGCCACTTAATATTGATAAAATAAAGATAATGATCATTAAGTTTAGAAATGTCACTCACTACAATATTCCAATTGCAACCCAAAATGTATTGGATTAAATTGTATATAAATTGTAAATGCATGGTTATAATGATGAGATTCAAGCCATTTGACCTTATAAATGACCCCATATGTATGTAAATACATTAGTATGGATTCATAGCCAATAACTCAAAGCTAAGATTTGAGTAATAAATGACTAATTAGTATGGATTCCTAGCCAATAACTCAAAGCTAAGATTTGAGTAATAAATGACTAATTAGTATGGATTCCTAGCCAATAACTCAAAGCTAAGATTTAGTAATAAATGGCTAATTAGTATGGATTCCTAGCCAATAACTCAAAGCTAAGATTTGAGTAATAAATGGCTAAACATATATAATGGCTTCCCATGATAAACTCACTAGATATAAAGATTAATATTAAAACATAATATATAATGGTTCAAAATGGTTGAGCACCAAAGGAGCTATGATTCCAATAGATGGAAAGAGAAAAAAAGACCTCTAAAAAAAAAGAAAAACTCTATTAGGAAATGCAACCCTAAAAAAAAGAGTAAAATCTCTATTATGAAATGCAACCCTAGATCTCATCTATTTTCCATCATGAAATTATAGATTTTCATTAACTTACAAATTAGATAATTAATATTTTTTTTTCACTAAAAAAACGCTTGAATCAAGTGAAACTTTAGAAAATACAAATAAGAGATATAAGAGATAGGTAAAAAAAATTGATAGAAATGCCTTCTTACATAATTATTAAAGTATGCAAGTGTTTTATACACATTTTTTTTCTCCATATTGTATCGAAGTTGACTTCGAATTCGAAAAACGGAAAAAAAATGTACACGATACACAGACAAGTTCTCGGAAAATAAAAACCTACCGAATCGCTGGCGGAATCTTGTCCATCCGTATTCAACGAAACCTCTCCGCCACCTCTTCTGGATGCTGAAGGCGATGCCAACAACCTGTGGGTTTCGGAGCAATCCAGTCCTTCGGCCCTTACGAAACCACCCGAATCCCCACAGCTTCCATCATCTTCAAAATCTGGACAATATAACGGAGAACTAACTGCAGCAGGCCTCTTCTCCCCTGTACCGTCTTCAGAATCCAGGAGGCCTTCTTCTGCCGCAGGCTCAGACTTAAAATCTCTGTCGCTGCAATCCCAATAGGCCGAAGCCAAAGTCAAAACAGGTAGATCTAGGATTGAAACTGTACGGGAGCTATTCATGAACAGCACCCATTTAATTTTAATCGATTGAAAATTTCTCGATGCCCAATAAACACAGAATCACGTTTGAACCTTGATCTTATTCTTCGCCAAGTAAAAGTCAAGAACAAACTTACGAATTTGGCTTAATATCCATGAATCTTCACAGAGCTTGAAATCCGCTAAAACTGTAAAACCAGGCCTGTAGATTCGCTTCGATAAATGTAAAATGCCTGAAATATGGAAAGCCTCAATTCAGCGAAATACCCACAAAATTAACAGAAATTGCCTCCACCTGTTCAGCGGCAGAAGCAGAAGAGAAGAGACGAGGCGAGTAGACATCGGGCACCCGCTCGGCCAGAATAACGATCGTGGGGTGGGGCAGCGTCGTGGCACTTTTTCCCACGTCACGCATGGCCAAGGGAAAATATCTGGCCATTGGCGGGCCCCACGCTCAGATATTTCTCAAAGGGAATCATAAATATCTGCCCAGTGCCCAACCAACAACAAAAGTATGTGCACGTGGCAGCGTTTCCATGGATTGAATTCTAAAGGATAATTCTACTATCCTCTCGTGGGCCCCATCAAACAGATTTTATATGCTTTTGGACCTTCCTGACCAATGATTTTCTTTTACTGTGCAACCATCAATCATGGTATGTGTAAGTCAGTCAGCAGGCCTTTTTATTTTGGAGGAAGTTTTGGTTTTATGGAAAGAATTCATTTATGTGTATATCATCCTTCTTTTATAAAAGTGAGTTGATGCTTTTGCATGTTGGGTTTCGGTTTCATGGTTCTCTCTACTTTATAGTTATCAGTACATGAAGATAGATTTGTCACATTCTATCATTTTCAATATTTCAAAAAGATGATTTGACACATTGAAAGAGACTAATGCATTTTTTATGGTTTTTTTTTTTCTTTGATAATGATTTCAAAAGTGCTTTTACTCCTAAATCATTATAAACAATTAAAAGGTGATCATCAAAATTTATAAGTGATGAATGTAAATTTTTTCAATCATAATGAACGAAAATACAGATTTTTAATAAATATAAAGTTATGATTGGATTTCAAAATTTTATAGAAGACCCATTTCTAAATACACATGTCTACATGCCAATTTGTTGGTGCTACACTCAAAATATTAATTTGTGTGGATATAATTAGATTACATCATTTTAACTCTAGATTTATCAAGTATAGAAAGGGATCAAATCCCTTTAGGTGCTAACCTTCTTTTAGAGAGCAAAAAATTGGAAAGGTTTGCATTTTGAGGGCTATCTCTTTTGGTGTTTGATAGATTTAGAGTTAAGATAGATCTAGGTGGGTTTAGTCCCAGGTGGCCATGCCAAAACTTTATATGATCATTATTATGTATATATTTTAGAAGAATTTTATACTTTGAAATTTATTAAGTATCATCAATAATTTAGAGCTATTAAGAAGGCCACTTCAAAGTGACATGAGGATTAAGGTGAATATTAATAGGACGAGTCTAAATGTTCTATGGTTTGGATTTTTTCTGACAATCTCACTAGAACCCAATTATAGAAGAATTGCTTGAATTCGAAATTTTTGTTGTCGGATTTGCATTTTTATTGCAAAAATCTATTCATCACCCTCAAAAACCTCTATGGCGTCCGTATTGTGCAATCTCAACAATTAAAATCTATGATTCTTGTTGGAGTAATTAACTCCTACTTGTCTTATGTACTTAATATGAGATATTCATCATCGTATTATTAAGGTTGTGGTTTGTTAATTGTGACGTAGAGATTATCTCTACGTGAATGATTTAAGAGTTTCTTAGATCTAAGAGAGATCCTAGATCCTATTTAGGTGTGTGGTTGAGATATTATCTCAACAAATGGATTGTATGGATAAGATAGTAAGTCTATCTTAAGCCAAAATTAATGTATTTATATGTGTGTAATGCTTCATTGAATTAATAGAATATTGAGAATAGTTTTCGTGTGTACAATATGTTTACTCTCCCTTATTTTATCTTGATATCAGAGTTGGTTTGGGTTTAACTCCCACAGGAAGAGCCCATGAATATAAAAAAGATGTAATATGTTGTAGAAGAGTAGATAGATTGTTTGTTTGAGAGTAAATTGTTGTTATCGTGAGTAGATTACAATATAGATTTTTTTACATTTTTGAATAAACAGGAGACACCGTTGTCATTTCAATCTTGAAGAATACAAGTGCTTGGAGTGGCTAGACACGTAGAGGAGGAGGTCGTGGTCTGAGAATTAAATCTCCACTTGTTATCAATTAATCGTGTTGGATTTCATTGGACGTCATCACATAAATCAAATTATATAGTGAAGGGACACACATAGAATCACAGTATCTAGTCGTCGTTTCATGAGAGAAGTCATTGCCATATTTCTCTTGCATTTTCATCGGGCCCTATCAACATTTCTAGTGCTGCCAAATCATAGTGGCACAGTGAGAACGTGACGTGTCAACTAATCATCCTTGCAAAGAAGTATTGAGAAAATCAGGGAAGCTTCATAGATCCTATGAGATGGAGTCACGCCTTTGCAAATCGGAAAGAAAGGGAAATGTGCAGCACATGGGCATGGAATTGTGGCTTATGTTTTTGAACGGATTTGTATTTTAAGAATAGAGAAAATAGTATTAAGTTTTAAGAGAAAGGATTTTGTTAATTATTTTAAATATATTATTATTATCTTTGGTTTGTAAAATGGCGATGATAGAATCTCCAAATCATATGAAGGAGGTCATATTGTAAGATTGACTCGAATACATTTTGTATCTAGACTATTTTCCTAGATAACTAGTGA
>ML779554.1:883751-896832 GCA_009831015.1 Picea engelmannii
GAAGGGCTCGGAGGAGTCCTTATGCAAGGAGGAAGTGTAGTCTGCTATGAATCCCGAAAATTGAATGAGCACGAAGTCAACTATGTGACCCATGATCTAGAACTGGCCGCCATAGTGCACGCCTTAAAAATGTGGAGGCATTACCTCCTGGGAAGAAAAATTGTACTTATGACAGACCACTGTGGATTGCGATATCTATTTGACCAACCGAAACTCAATGCTAGACAAGCTAGGTGGATGGCCCTTCTTAGTGAGTTTGATTTCGAAATCAAACATATCAAGGGAAAGGAAAATAAGGTGGTCAATGCCTTTAGCAGAAGTATGAAAACAATTCATCTGGCAACGGTGAGCACCTGCGAGACGAATGTCAAGGAAAGAGTCGGGAATGCACAAAAAACAGACACATTCTTCCCGACTGTGACCTCGTACCTGGAGCAAGAACCCACAAGAATAAAGTATAAAGGCTACCAGATGACAGATGGAGGTCTGCTAACTTACAAAAACAAATTGTATATTCCAGAATGTGATGACTTGAAGAGGTTCATAATGGATGAACTACATAAAAGACCATATACTAGTCATCTCGGATACCAGAAGATGATCACAGCCACCAGGAAACAATTCTATTGGCCTGGATTAAAGAAAGACATAGTTGAGTACTTAGCCAAATGCATAGAATGCCAACAGGTTAAAGCAGAACACTGACACCCAGCAGGATTATTACAACCTCTACCAATCCTTGAATGGAAGTGGGAAACCATTTCCATGGACTTCATCACCGAATTACCAACATCGATCAAACAGAATGACACCATCATGGTAGTGGTGGATAAATTGAGCAAGTCTGCCCATTTTATCCCCGTCAAATCGACTTGCAAGGCAATAGATATCGCCATCATATTCATGAAGGAGATATTCAGACTACATGGTATGCCTAAAGAGATCGTGTCTGACAGAGACAAAATTTACTTTCAACTTTTGGAAATCCTTGATGGTTGGTCTAGAGACCAAATTACTGTTTAGCACCACCTATCATCCTCAAACCGATGGACAGACGGAAAGAGTGAACCAAATATTGGAAGACATGCTAAGAATTCATGTAATGCATCAACCCAAGAAGTGGGAAGATTTCCTGCCATTGGTGGAATTCGCCTACAACAATAGCTACCAAGAATCCCTGAAGATGAGCCCTTTCGAAGTCCTCTATGGTAGACCGTGCAATACTCCAGTCAGTTGCAGTAATCCCATGAACAAAGATACTATTGGACCTGACATGTTGAAAGAAATGGAACAACAAGTGACTCAGATAAAACAAAATCTAAAGGTCGCTCAGAACAAACAGAAAAGTTACGTCGACCGAAAGAGAACTCCGAGAGAATTCAAGAGGGGAGACCACGTATATCTCAGAGTTAGGCCCAGGAAGAGTTCCCTGAGGATGGGAGCTTGTGCCAAGTTGGCACCTCGATATTGTGGACCCTTTGAAGTTCTAGATAGAGTGGGACCTGTAACCTATAGGCTAGCACTTCCTCCCATAGTAAAAGCACATAATGTTTTCCATGTTTCATTATTGAAGAGATATGTACATGATTCTAATCATATAATTGACTGGTCTGTGATCCAGTTGGAACGGGCGGGAGAATTCCTGCTAGAACCTCAATGCATGCTAGACAGAAAAGAAACCCCACTCAGGAACCGAACCATTGCACAGGTCAAGGTGCAGTGGAAACATTTTGGCCCAGATGAGGCTACGTGGGAAATGGAAGATGCCATGAAACATGCATTCGCGATTTTGTTTACTTCTGTACATACAGGTCATATTGATAGATAGAACATCGAGGACGATGTTCCTTTAAGGGGGAGGGAATTGTAACACCCTATTTACCCCAGTCTGTAAAAATAAATAAATTGGCCAAGAACTATGGCAAACTCAAAGATGTGAATTTTTGACTTGACGGACCTTTGTACAAAAGGTCGATGAATGTAAATTATGTTATGAATATGTGTTGCATGACTGCTGGGAGGGGGATGTGATAAAAGAGACCACGATGGCTAATGAGAGGTGGTGGAAGGGACCTAGAATGGTTGCGTTAACTTCCACCGAGCCAGTACTGTACTGGTTTATACTTGCTCACAAACCAAAGCAGCTCTCTGATCCTGGAATGGATTTCCCGTCAGATTGGTAGGTGGGGAGGCTCCTCAAGAGTTAATGAGGGGATGGGGGTGAACCGCCCATCTGTAACAGCCCTCAGAACTGACCACGGACGACGGAATTCGCGCCACACGCAACCTTGCAGACAGAAATTTGCAAGAGAGGAAATCTGGTAAGGGAGAGAGCAGTGTGCGCGACGAGGATCGCGAAAGAGACTGGAGAAACCCTGGAAACGCAGGGAGTTCTGAATACCAGGAGAAGGAGAGTAACCTTCGTCCTGGATTATTTTCCTGCATCAGGAGAAGGAGAGTAACCTTCATCCTTGATTTCTGTTGAGCTGGAAGTAGGAGGCTGAACCTCAAAGTATCGTGGTCTAGCTCGGGGGTGGCTAGTGGTAAATCCGTTTGGAGTCACTGAGCCTACGGTTGGGTGGAAACGAGCACCCCTCTCAGCAGTTGCATCACGCCTGGTAGATCTGATAAGTGTTTTATACTTTGTATTTCGAACTGAATATCATGAATACATGCTTATGTTTATATGCCTATAATAATTTCTGTGTAGAATGATTGCCTGGTGTGTTAGACTAGAAATAAGGGATGCCTGTGTATGCTTACATGCCATAATCGGTTTCTGTACAAAGGATTAAGGTTGGGGCATGAATTCGCTCCACTGAGAATCGTCTTGTTTGCTTAACTCTCGTAATGTTCCGAGAAGGAGAAGTTGAATTTTGTGATTCAAGCTCAGAAGGGATAGCGAGCCCAATTATAGAAAGAGAGAATACCCTATCATTTGGTAGACGAACGGTCAGAATCCTTTCGGGAATACCCTAGATCTGTCGAGACCGATGGATCTAGAGAAGGAGCCCAGGCGTTAACACCTCGACCCTTTCAGCCTTCACATGTAACGATGGGATCCCGGATCGTAGATCCAAGGATCTGACGGAGCCCTATTGACCGTCGATCTTAGCCTTTGTATAGGAAGGAGAGTAGCATTTCGCTGACTCACAACTTGGAGTGGTCAAGGGTAGGGCTTCATGAACTCACGATTCACGAGATCGCGACGTGATCGTGACCGTTGGATCAGAACCTTCGTGGTTATCGCCTATCGGGGGTTTGGAACTTGAGAGAGTTTCTTTTCGATTGTAGAAGTTGTGAAGTGTCGAGCACCGAGGACTCGTGCAAACACGTGACCCATCCGTAAGTGGGGACCGCGTGGTTGACAGGTGGCGTAACAACAAGCGCCTAGAGAAAGGTGGGAAGGGGTGACAAGTGATGGACACATGTTGTCTAGGAAGGAGTCAACCCATTGTTGACTTATCATATCTTGAGAACTCGCGAAGGAGGAGCATGAGGGCTCAACACTCCAACTCGCAAAGTCACGAGATGCGAGTAGAGCTAATATTTAGCCTAGGAAGCGGGTAACCGGTGGTGGACACGTGTCACACTGGGAAAGAGTCAACCCACTGTTGACTTATCGTGGCTCGGGGTTTCGTAGGATGAAGAAGCTGCACCTTGATCGCTAAGGCCGTGAAACGCCGAGAGCCGAGGTCTCGTGCGACGAGCGGCGGCGACATAGCTCGTGAGCAGAATATAGCAGGGTTGACAAGTGGCGTGTGCGCGTCGATTTGGCAGAGTCCATGCAACATTGACCTCTCGCGTCTCGGGGATTCGCGAAGGAGGAGCACGAGAGCTCAACACCTCAACTAGCGAGGTTGCGAGTGGTGCTAATGTTTGGCCTAGCCTACGGTTACATGTAGCAGGTGCTAGTGAGGAGGGAGCCATACTCGTATAGCATCACGGGTATCAGTGTTTGGAGAAAGGGGAGTCAAGAGTCTTGATTCCCGACTCGCGAGTTGTGAAAGGCGCTTGTGCTAAGGCCAGCTTGTGGTCGTTTGGAAGAGGATAAGGAAAGAGAGGGTCTGTGCTAGGCCCCATAGAAGTCTCGAGGATTATGTTCCTCAAAGAAAAAGACGAAAAATCTAAGTTGTTGTAGTGGGTGTGTGACAATCAAATGCCATTAACGGGTTTCCTGTGGTCAGAGCGAATAGGGTACTTTAGACAATTTAGGAATTCAGGGTTCTATAGGTGTAGGTTGGATTTTTGGGAAAGCTTCTTATTTTCTTCATGTAAACTTCCCAGTTTCCCCCTCACCATCTCCCATTTGTGGTATCATGGCCATTACTGCGAGGCTTCCCTCTTAGTCAGTTGGTCTGGTGTTTTCATTAACATAAACATAGTTACAATCTTCATCAATTACAATGCATGAAGTCTTTAACATAATTACAGACTTGGGGGGAAATGGGGTGTTACATTCCCCTCCCCCTTAAGGAAACATCGTCCTCGGTGTTTTAAACACCATACATACAAATTTATAAAGAAAACAATAATGGGTATGCCACCCTCATGGCATCCTCCAACTCCCACATGGCCTCATCTACTCCAAAGTGCTTCCATTGCAGTTTGACCTGCACGACGGTCTAGTTCCAGAGCAATGTCTTTTTCCTGTCCAGGATGCGTTGAGGTTCATGATGGAATTCTCCCTCTAGTTCCACCTGTATCATGGTACAATCAATAACGGGATTAGAATCATGAATATACTTATTTAATAAGGATACATGGAACACATTGTGAGCTTTAATAGTAGGAGGTAGGGCAAGTTTGTATTCCATTGGTCCCACTCTTTCCTGGACTTCAAATGGTCCACAACAGTGGGGCGCTAACTTGGCAGAAGTTCCCATTCTTAGGGATCTCCTTTTGGGTTTCACCCTAAGATATACATGATCTCCCACCTTAAATTCCTTATGAGTTCTTTTACTATCTGCATAGTTTTTCTATCTATCACGGGCTTCTTTTAAATTACGCCTTATTCTGATCACTTCCTGGTCCATTTATCTTAACAGGTCTGGTCCAAGTGGGATACTATCCATTGGATTGTTCCAACTAATTATGCATTTTATGTCATATAGAGCCTCGAATGGACTCATCTTCAACGACTCTTGATAACCATTGTTGTAGGCAAACTCTACCAAAGGTAGATATTCTTCCCATTGTTTGGGCTAATGCACAACATCCATCCTTAACATATCTTCTAATACTTTATTTACCCTTTCATTTTTCCCATCTTTTTGAGAATGGTAGGCTGTGTTGAATGCTAGTTGTGTTCCAAAGCCCGCAAACATGCCTTTCCAGAAATTCGATGTGAATTTCACAACCCTATATGAAATAATAGTCTTGAGCAAACAATGCAACCTAAAAATTTCCTTCATAAAAACATCAACAACATCTATAGCTTTAAATGCAGATTTAATTGGAATAAAATGAACTACCTTGCTCAACTTATCCACCACTACCATGATTGCATCATGTTGCTTAGTTGTTCTAGGAAAACCTGTGATGAAATCCATGGAAATAGTTTCCCGCTTCCACTCTAGAATTTGCAATGGTTGCAGTGGTCCTACAGGGTGCTTATGTTCAACTTTGACCTATTGACATTCTAGACACCTTGTAATATACTTTGCAATATCCTTCTTCATTATTAGACAATAATACAGTTGCCTTACTACCATTATCATTTTCTAATAACTAGGATGACCCATGTAATGCCTCCTATGAAACTCATCTATAATGAGGTGTTTTAGCTCTGTTGAATCGGGTACATACAACATGTTGTTATACAACAAAAACTTATCCGTTGTAAGCTGGTATTCCCCATACTTTTTCTTTTCCTTTTATGCATTTGATCTCAAAATTAAGCTCACTGATCAATGCCATCCACATACCCTGTCTGGAATTTAAACGTAGTTGATCAAATAGATATTTCAATCCATAATGATATGTCATCAAGGCAAATCTCCTTCCAAGCAGGTAATACCTCCATGTCTTTAACGCGTGCACAATAACTGCAAGCTCTAAATCCTGGGTGACATATTGCTACTCATGTTCATTTAGTTTCCTTGATTCATAGCAAATCACATGTCCCTCTTGCATAAGGACCCTGCCAAGTCCTCCCTTGCAAGCATTGATATAGACTAAGAAATCTTTTTCAAGGTCTGTAATCTTTAAAACATGGGCATTGGTCAAGAGGTTTTTCAACTGCTGAAAGTTGGCTTGACACTCTGTTGACCATACAAACTTCATCCTTTTTCTCTGCAATGAAGTAATGGAAAGACCAATCTTGGAAAATCCTTTAATGAACCTCTTGTAATATCTCGCTAATCCCATGAATGATCTTACCTCGGTTATGTTCTGAGAGGCTAGCCAATCCATAATTGCCTTGATCTTTTTGGGATCTATTGTGACTCCCTCTTCTGAGATTATGTGGCACAAACACTGAATTTCCTTCTGGAAGAAGTCACACTTGTTATATTTGGCATATAGTCGGTGATCTCTCAGCACTGAAACACCAACCTAAGATGTTCCTTGTGCTATTCCTTGGTCTTCAAATACACTAGGATATTGTCAACGAACACAAGAACAAACTTATCCAAATACTTGTTGAGAACATTGTTCATCAAACACATACATGTGGCTGGTGCGTTAGTAAGCCCAAAAGGCACCACCACAAATTCATAGTGTCCATACCTCATCTTGAAAGTTGTCTTATGGATGTCTTCATCCTTAATCTTGACTTGGTGATATCTCGATCTCAAGTCAATTTTAGAAAATATTGTAGCTCCTTTGAGTTGATCAAAAAGATCATCAATCACGGAAAATGGGTACTTGTTCTTGATGGTCATCTTGTTCAATTGTCAGTAATCAATACAAAACCGCAAGGTACCATCCTTTTTCTTCACGAACATCGTGGGTGATCCCCACAGGGATACACTCGATTTGATATACCCTTTGTCCATCATTTCTTTTAAATTCACCTTTAACTCTACCAATTCTGGTGTACTCATTTTGTAGGGTACTTTAGATGTCGGTACTGCTCCTGGTACAAGATCTATTGAAAAATCAAGACCTCGCTTAGGAGGAAGTCTAGTAAACTCCTCTGGGAACACATCTTTAAATTCCCACAACACAGGGTGATCTTCGACCTTCAACTCTTTAATCTTTGTTTTATTGAGTACTTGTATTGCATACAAGGGACAGCCTTTTTGAATAAACTTCTTGAGTTGCAGTGTCAATATCTTCCTCACAGATACAAGGTTTTGAATTCCTTGCAACACCCTCATGTTGCCTTCACTGTATTCACATTCTAGGGTCTTGTCATGGAATTCCAATCTTGATTTATGGGCGGCTAACCTATCCATGCCTATCAACACATCATACGACCCTAAAAGTAAGATGTTAAAGGTTACTTGCATATGCGGTCCACTCATTTCAAAAGGGAATGCCTCTATCAATTATGTTACTTTTCTCCTAGTTCATGTGACTAATTGAACAAACCACGATGTTGCATGCTTTTTCCTCTGTAAAGTGCATGCTTCAACAACTTGGGGAGAAACATAGATAAGGTTAGAACCAGGTTCAATCAAAACAAAAATGGGTTGTTTGGCAATTATACCTTCTAGCTCCATCATAGAATCTTGGTGGTCTGCTTGTCAATTCGCAACAATTGCATAAGTCCTCAGCACATTCCTGGCCACATCATTGATTGTAGTAGCCTCATGAACATGGTAAACTCTTTTGATGTCATGTTGTCTATGAGGGCAATCTTTCAACAAATGTGCCTATCCACAACTCCAACATTATAGAGGTCTTTTCTTTTGTTCCTCTAATTTCTCTCTTACTTGCTCTGCTGACCTATTCCCACTCTAAGATGGAAAATTTTGTTGGCGCATACTTCTACTCAAATGGCCGAACTAAGCACCTCTTTTCGGATTCTTATATTAGGATGGTCTAAATCCCTTCCTCTAAAATCGGGGCTTGTCTTTTCTCTTCCAATGCTTAAGAGGCTCATTCCTATGCTTGGATTGGTCATAACAACACTTGGCCTTCCTAATGGTATCATCCAAAGTCTTAGGCTCATCAAATTCAATCATATCCCGATAGGACTATGGTAATCCACTGAGGAAGTGTTGTATCCTTTTCTTCTCATCCTTTAGGTAAGGAATTGTTTATCTAAAAGATTGTTTCATGGTCTTTAAGATAACATCGTGAGAATAAAATCCCATGCGTTTTTAAAAAGGTGGTACTCCTCTATTTGTCTAAAAGATGTAATTGATGTTCTTGGACTGGACTGTCAAATGGGAGAATGCTAAACAAAAATCCCAAAATCCTTTATTGCTTTAGTTTTTATATAAAAAGGTTTTTGATAACCAAATTTCTCCTTGAGTGTGACATTTGCCTGGAAATGGACCAAGTAGCTTCTTAACAATAAAAAGATAAGAAAGGCTTCAATATCAAAATAAATATGTGCTCAAATTCATTATAACATCTCTCTGAAACATATGCAAGCAGAATATACAACCATATTTTCTCACAAGAAAAAGAGGAGTGAAGTGGGGTTGATCACTTCAGAGAACTTTAAATGAGTGTGGCATTCAAAACTGAAAAAGAATATAATAAGCACACTCCAAAGATCTCATACTCAGAAATCTCAAAGTCTGAAAAATCATTAAAGTTATGCCTCGAAATAGTTCTCTGGGGAGTTCAATACATAAAATATATTTCAAATTACAAGGCATTTTCGTAAACTAATTGACTAATGCTCAGAAATAAAGCCTGCCATACGCAAGAACTAAACCTCCATGAATCAATTAGATGACCTTGGTTTACATTATCAGTGATATATATGGCTGTAAAATACTCTTGTTGATATTTTAGATAAAGGCATGGAAGAATAAAAGAAAAACACTCAAACTCAGCCTTATGCTTAGTCTCAAACATACAAAAACAAAGCCCTAAGAGAAATCATGTAGCAGGAGAAGAAGAAAGAAAATGGAGATATGTATTTGCAGATGAGAAAGTAGATTGTGTATTGAAGTTTGAAAAATGTTATTATGATAATCCGACCTCTTCTTTGATGGTGCTCTCCCCTTTTAAATTTGCTCTCAATGCTTCTTTGAAATGTTTTGCCCTAGCAGTTAGGATTTTTTGTTCTTTTGGAAGTTTCCCACGTGCTTCCTCTTTTTGAAATAAAGAGTAGATACTTTAAATCAATGATTGATTAAACACTTATTAACGAATCAGGTCATTCGAATCCGTGCCTCCAAGTGGGACCCACTTCACCCTTTTATAAAAGTTATTTGATAAACTTTGATTTCCAAAATTTGAAGTTGACTGCCTGAAAAACATCAACTGTATTTTAATTTTCCGAGCATGATAAGTGACTTCTCAGCCATCGAAACCATTCTAGAAATAATATTCTTTTTTGTTTCTTTCCAATGAGTCATCTTGAGCAAAATTTGGAGGTTTGAATCTCAACTTATAGCCTCGGGAAGTCGAGGTTTCAAATAGTTTTCCCAGGAAGCCATGAAAGAGAGTTGTTTGTTCTTTTAATTTCTAGAAATATTATGGAGAAATTCAGTCATTGAAAACTATCCTAATGTCTTTGTTGTCAAATTACCTTTCCAATGAGGTTTCGTTTTCCCCAAACAGACGTCTAGATCAAAATATATGAGCTCTGGAAGATGGAGGCTCAACCATCGTCGATTTGGTTCATGGGTGAATTTTGTCCCTTGATTTGATTCTACCTTTTTAGTCCCACGTTCATTTGGGAAGGGAAACAATTAGTGTTTATAATGAAAACGCCTTCCTTATCATTCATGTGTGAAATAAAGGAGCTTATGGAGGCCTTAGTGTAGCTCTTGTGCCTTAGAAAAATTTATGCCTTGGTAATATTTTGGTCGCCCAATCATCGCCCAGTCGCCTACCATGTCACTTTCCAGTCATCTATGTACATCCATGTGTCACCCGAGGGTAAGTCCACCTCACTGCCACGTGTCCCAATATGGTAGGTCCACAAAAGGGGGAAGAAACTTAGGATAATAAATAATATTAAAAAATTAAATAAAGTGTAAATTAATTAAGTGGATAATGAAAATGGAAATGGGATAAGTATGGGAATGGTTAAGTAAGGAAATGGTGTGGAGGATTGGAAAAATGTCTAAGTATGGAGAGTAGTGAGGAAGGAAGGAAAAATGCCTAAGTATAAAGTGTGGAGAGTGGAGAATAAGGAAAATGGAAAAATGGTTAAGTATGGAGCAGCAATATGTAGGAGAAAAATGACATATCTTGGGCATATGAGCTCTTTTTTAGATTTCGTAAAGTGTTGAACGAAGCTAAGGCATAGGGTTATTTAGTGAGAATATCAGCATGAGTATTTTCCTTCTTTTAGTATCTTTCATTTTCTTCTCTTTTGTTTCAAAGAGAAACCATCTCCGTTAGATTTTCATGATGAAGGACTGGAGAGTTGAATCTGATTGGAAACTTGTTGGGTCTTCACGATCAATATTTGAAAATTATTTGGAACTTTCTAAGCTCAAAAAAATTTTGGTCTCTATTTGAAAGAAAAATAGGGGCAAATATTTACCCCAATCACTTAGTTGATTGGTGTCAGGAAAACACATCAACGGGAACATACTTCAACAACTCCAAGAACCTCTTGGCATAAGCATCCATGGTAAGTTGTCCCAACTTGTATTCATGGAACTCCTTAATCTTACCATCATATTACTTCTCTGATAAGTATGTCTTCATGAAATATTTCTCAAATTGTTTCTAGATTAGATTATTTTCCTTCAATCCCTTAACTTCCTTGAGGTTTTCCCTCCATATGGAAGCTCCTCCATTCAGGTTGAAAATGACTATCTTTGTCTTTGTGTTTTCTGAGTAGTTATGCACTTGAAAATACTCCATGAGTCCTAACAACCAAGCCTCAAACTCTTCTCCTTTCTTGATTTCTCCATCAAAAGCAAGCGACTTTGCCTTCTTGAATTCTTCTATCAGAGAACTATGTGAATGCCTCTTATTTTTCTTCTTCCTAGGAATGCTTGACCACGTGTCACTACTAGATAGTTCCTCTATAGTGGTATTTTCACTTGATAACTATGTGGAAGTACTAGCTGTTGATATTATGGTAGTTGTGGGAGGTATTTACCTCCACGTGTGAACCTGACGAGAATAGAAGACTCTGGGAAGCAAGAGAAACCCTAATGAATTGGCTAATAACACTAGAAGACTTATCAGCTCAAGAAGATAATATGTATTAGGTTATTAGCCTCCAAGAGAAGAAGTCGGCCAGAAGAATTATTATATACTGAACAGACAAGTACCCAGAAGGAGAAGTCGGCCCCAGTAAGTCTGCCAGAACCACTATAAATACAGGGCGTCAGTCTCTCATTTGACACATCTCAGCAGTTGCAGAGAGCCAGTTCTGCGCAGTGCAGTTGCAGTCTTGTGCACAGGTTTGGAGGAGAGTTGTCGGTGCAGCTGCTACAGCTAGCAGTTACGTTTTGGTTTGGACTATCTCTTGGCTAGGGTTTGGACTATCTGATAAGCTCTTGTTGATGCGCTATCCTTGGGGAAAGGTGCGCTACCCTTTGTATGGTTATCTAGCCTAGGTTTTGCTTCCAGAATGATTCTCTGTCAAGGTTAAGGTGCTCGGAGGGTGGCTTTGGCCTATGGTCGGGTGACAAAGGTATTGTCAATGGTAAAACGAGCACACATCCTTCATATTCTAACAGGTTATGGGCCCACACCTCCTTCATTCAGTCTAAACGCTGGAAGGAAACATAGCCGCTAGGATATTGATCTCGTTGAGGAATTGCCGCTAGGGTTACTAGCAGAATCAACTTCCAAGACACTGCCACTAGGGTTACTAGCAGGAGCAGTTGCAGAAACCCTAATCCTCTTGTTGAGGCACCTTAAGTGAATGGATTGTCCTAATCTCCGGATAGATCAGTGCACTCTAGCCTAGCGCATCTCCTGATACTCAGCAAGCCAAGACGTGAAGTTTGAGTTTATGGTCAAATCTAGGGTTTGACCAAGTCAAAACAGCCATGACTTATTCTATGAAGTCAGAGAACAAGTTAGATGGAGCCTCTAACTTCAGAGCGTGGAAGACAAGAATTGACCTCATCCTTGCCAAGAATAAAGTGTTGGATATTGTGAAAGGAAAGATCGTGAAGCCAAAGTTTGAAGAAGGAAAAGAGAAGGAACCACAGAACGTTGCAACTATGGAGAAGTTCAAAGACAGTGATATCAATGCTATGAGTATCATAGTGGAATCTATAAAATACCACTTGATACCCTACATCTCCCATCTTGACTCATCGAAGAAGATGTACGATGCCCTAACAAATCTCTTCTCAGTCAGAAACATTGGACAAGTAATGAGTCTGAAGAATGAGCTCTGTGACATGGAGATGAATGATGACGACATCATAACATCATACTTTGTGAGAATCTCTCAGTTAAGAGATCAACTACAAGCTATTGAAGAGATCATCTCAGAGAAGCAGTTGGTAAACATAGTACTCAATGGTCTTCCAAAGACATGGGATGCATTTGCCGCAAGCATGAACACAAGAAAGGAGTATCCGATATTTGAAGAACTTTGGACTTGCTATGCTCAAGAAGAATCAAGGATCGGTGCAAAAGACAAACCCCAAAAGAAGTATGATGATCAAGCCTTCACAGCAAGATTCAAGAACTTTAGGAACAAAAGGAAGTCTGGTTCAAGGAGGAAGCCAAATCAAGAGAAAGACATTTCAGAAATATAATGCTTCAACTGTCGAAAGTATGGTCACTACAAGAATCATTGTGCCGAGCTAAAGAAAAGGAAGGAGAAACACGAAGCATCAATTGTTGAAGAAAAGGAACCTACAAAGAAGACTAAGCAGAATGGAAGAGACTATTTCTTCTAAAAGGTAACAAAACTCTTCTTATTTCTTGTACATATCTTGTTTACATCGTCTCTGTACATATCTTGTATATCTATTTCTTGGAAGATAATGTGTTCCAAGAAGAACTATACCTATGGAAGAAC
>ML779554.1:912082-922419 GCA_009831015.1 Picea engelmannii
CCTTCGACGGGGTAAGTGCTTTTGTCTCCAAGCTCCACTTTGTACGATGTCTTTCTCTCATTTAGATTTGAGAGTCTAGCTTGATCTCCCGTCATGTGCCTGGAAGCTCCACTGTCGATTATCCACATATTGTCTTCAATTGTCCCGGTAAGTACTGAGTAGTGTAAGAGACTAATTGTTTCACACATGTCTTCGATTGACTGGTAACTGGTCATGCCTTGATCCAAAACTTCAACTTCGTCATTTCTATCTTCTGAGAGAGCCAATAGGTGCGTTGGGTTAGGGCGCATTTGAATATCTTCTCCTTAAGCGAGATGCTCCATTACAAGGTGTTGGATCTGAGAATTAGGGTTTCTGCAACTGCTTATGCTAGTAACCCTAGCTGCAGTGCTTTTGGAAACTGCTCCTGCTAGTAACCCTAGCGGCAGTTCCTCAACGAGCTCAATATCTAGCGGCTATGTTTCCTTCCATCGTTTTAGGCTGACTGAAGGGGTGTGGGCCCATAACCTATTAGAATATAGAAGATTGTGCCCGTTTTACCATTGACGATACCCTCGTCACCCAACCATAGGCCGAAGCCACCCTTCGAGCACCTTAACCTTGATCGAGAAGAGAAATCATGGTAGCAATCCAATAGCCGAGAGAGGCTAATGCACCAAGCAAGAAATAGAAACTAAGTTGAACAGATGATCCCACCCAGAAGCTAGTGCACCACTTTCCCAGCTCTCCCAGAAACTTGCGCACCAAAAATGCAACTGCCTACGCAGATTTGGCTCTCACTGCAACTGCTGAGATGATGAATAATGAAAATTGACGCCCTGTATTTATAGTGAACTGGGCAGGCTAACTGGGGCCGACTTCTCCTTCTGGGTATCAATAAATTCATTTTAAATGTATTTGTCCAGCCGACAACTTGTCTAGGGTTTCCTTCAATTCTTTACTTCCTTCCAGAGGATTCTAGTCTCGTCATAGGTCACAATAGAGGTTCATACCTCCCAAAGCTACCATAATATTAACACTATGGATAGACACATTTGTGTTCTATTTTTGTTCTGACTGTATTAAAGACTATCAGCAGTTTATTGGAGATAATCATCAGCCAGATGAATGATGAACAGAGATTTTCCAGACGGAAAATGGTTCAGAGCATTTACTCTTCTAGACTAGAAGAATGACTCTTGTATCACTCTGTGGAGTGAACATCATGTCTGATTACTCAGATAGAGTATGGTTTCGAGAGATGATGCACCTGATGACACTGATGATGATGATGGTGCTCATGATCTAGTCATGATCTAGTCTATACAACTATGTTGATGCTACCGAGTGAATGGTATGTTTTTGTGCTCAAGATCATTACCTGTAATACCTCCCTAGCTAGGAGGGAGTGTTGATATTATGGTAGCTGCGGGAGGTATTTACCTCCACGTGTGAACCTGGCGAGAATAGAAGACTCTAGGAAGCAAGAGAAACCCTAATGAGTTGGCTAATAACCCTAGAAGACTTGTCGACTCAAGAAGATAATATGTATTAGGTTATTAGCCTCCAAGAGAAGAAGTCGACCAAAAGAATTATTATATACTGAACAGACAGGTACCCAGAAGGAGAAGTCGGCCCCCGTAAGTCTACCAGAACCACTATAAATACAGGGTGCCAGTCTCTCATTTGACACATCTCAGCAGTTGCAGAGAGTCAGTTATGCGCAGTGCGGTTGCAGTCTTGTGCACAGGTTTGGAGGAGAGATGTCAGTGCAGCTGCTGCAGCTAGCAGTTACGTTTTGGTTTGGACTATCTCTTGGCTAGGGTTTGGACTATCTGATAAGCTCTTGTTGATGCGCTATCCTTGGGGAAAGGTGCGCTACCCTTTGTATGGCTATCTAGCCTAGGGTTTGTTTCCGGAATGATTCTCTGTCAAGGTTAAGGTGCTCGGAGGGTGGCTTTGGCCTATGGTTGGGTGACAAAGGTATTGTCAATGGTAAAACGAGCACACATCCTTCATATTCTAATACTAGCTCTGCTCCTCTTAGTGTTTATGTGCCTCTTTTTGGAAGAACTCCTTCCCACATCACTGTGAGTTGGTCCATGCTTCTAGACATCTGAAGGGTTCGACAACTTCTCATACTGTTGTAGTATTGCATTGTTAATGGTTGGACCTTGTTGCAAATGTTTTTGGATCTCAGACAGACTCTACAACAATGCTGCATTTAACTCTACCTGCTCGGCCTGAGCTCTCATGAGCCTTTCATTGCCTGCTATTAGACTCCTTACTATGGCTAGCAAATCTGGAGGGGTTTCTCTAGCCATCCTGCCATCAGACTCTTCATCTCAGAAATGTGAGGTTTCCTCCATACTGTGTTGTATCATTCACTTATGTTTCCTTTTTCAGTACGTCCTACGTGTTGAAAACAATGAAACACTGCTAGTAACCACATTTCAAAATTATATGCATGAGACTCTCGACCTTATCAAGCAGCAGTTTACTTTGGCAATCTTGAACCAGGATTCCATTTCTACTATCAATCTTGCTCAAAACTGTAGTTAGCACTCATTAGCACCGTTAAATTATTTGAAAATAAAGCATATACTTTCATTATGTAAAATTCTGCAAAACTCATTCAACATCGATGACCCATACAAACCTAGAGTTTGAACTCTGCTCTGATACCACTTTGTAGCACACTCGACCCCCTAAATCCTACTTAGGCTGGTGGGATGTCGAAATTTCTTCCTTCACTGAGCTTCTGGTCTTGGGTTTGCGCCCTTTTGATCAACCTATGTCACACGTGGTGTACACGTGGACTTCCTCCACATCATTTGCACCACGTCGGCAATTCCTATCAATGGAACATGACCACTCAAACTAGAAGTAAACTTTCTCGACCAAACGATCCAGATTCACTCGACTTGTGCTATATCAACAACTAGCAGTGAGTCAAGTTTCCTCTCCATCAAGAAAATAGGTTATACAACCCACGATCCATTCCTCAATTCAAATTTAGTGACATATCCAACGGTTGTCGAGTTGACAAAAGCAATGGTCCTTATTTCCTCAACACCACGATGGTTGATGCCTCACCTGCTCTCCACCCAACACTTGGTCGATGGGGTCTACGGAGAAATATATGACTTAGATCTCATTGGACTGCCTCACCCGCAAATCAACAGTCCTCGCCCACTTGGGCCTCCGCCATCAGGAAATTCCCACTCTACAGAGCCTCATGGGTCTCCCGAACGAGAAATACTCCGATGGATCCGACGATCATCGAACCCTCACATTCAACGGTCAACATTCTATCGGAGCTCACATCCACTCGGTGGTTAACCAACGCTACCACTTCGACAATACCTTTCTTTGGGATGGATCTTTAACAGATCTAATGGCGCAGGTCTCATTAGCCTCAACACCGACATATCTACAACTCTTACCACTCTTGGGCTCTAGACATCGGGTTTTTCTCCCATTGGGAGTTTCATTCGCTCCTTCCTGCGAACTTTCTTGAACTCTGCCTTTCCAATAGACTTATCGACTTAATGCCCGACAGATATACGGTATAGATCTCGTCGTCTTACTCTTCCGAATAGATCGACGACTCTCATCGTTTCAGAACTATCTCAATGGAAAGTTCACTATGGTCACGTCTTCTGGGTTTTACTAAAGGTTGCACCTTCCAATAGGCTCTCTCTGAAGCCTAGATCTCCGACGAACGGTCGATATTGTCTCTCCCTGCCAGATCGATGACTGACGTTTCCCTCTAGGTTTTAACAAAGATTCAACAGGTTTAAATATTTGCTCAAGGGCATACCTGCTTGCAATCTCCATTGGAAATATCTGCAAGGATTCTTACTCTCATCCCTTGATTTTTCAACCCACTTCATCATTACACAGGAAGCACTCTACCATGAACCTCCAATGGAGGTTTTATATCCTGCAAACTTTCCATTTCAAGCTAGGAAAAACGTTGGGTTATCGGCCTTCACTGGCCTCTCATACACAATCGTTGCAGGGAATTCATTAACCTTTTAAAAGGAGATTACATTACTCCATTTCAACTCAAATTTAACATTCCTTCATGACATCAAGACTATCTCTGAGAACAAAATGAAGTTTATAGCCTCTGATAAACATTCAATGAGAATACAAAGAAATACTTATCTATTCAGTGTAATTTTCAGCCAACCAACTGACTAAGGGTGAATGCCTTTCCACCCAACTGTAGGATATGCTATACTTTTGTCTTTCTACAACAAACCACCCTCGTGCCAGGCCATGATACTACTAGGGGACACTCACAGGCTAACCCTCAGGTCAAGGAATGGACCAGGAAGGTTACTCTCCTTCACTCCACTAACAACAATAGAAATTCCCCTCTTCCCACTGAGATTAGGACCTCCATGAGCTTACCAGGTACCTTCTCAACTAGATTTCCTCTACACAAGGGAGTCCCTTCTCTGCTACATAGTCCCCTGACACCCTCCCCTTACCAATGTCGATTTCTTTCCAGCAAGCACCAACTTGCAACCTCTTTGCTCCAATTTGGATATGGGTATTCTATGTTCTAGGGTGACCATTCATGTCTTGGGAAAGCTTCCTATTTTCTTCAAGAGAACTTCCCAATTTTTCTCTGTCGCTCAAGTCTGCATGTGTGATCTATGTCTGCTCAGTTGCATTGCCATACCATATGTTTGTGAGTCTCCTCTACGTATGTTCTCTCTCTGTGTATGTTTTGTCCTTCCGTGTGTGTTCTCATGTTCGCACCCTCTTCCTCCTCATTCATTTTCCTTAACTGAAACATTCTCCCTATTCCTCTAGATGCCCACTTGCTTCTGTCAGAATCAAACCCTTGGGGTCAAGTTCTCGAATCAAAGGGGCAACTCTAGGTACTTCTAGCTGACAACTGCAGCCGACCCTTCACTCTTCCGAGTACAAATCTTGAAGGCATTCATAACTGCTCCAACCACCCGATCTGATGCCTTTAACGGGTAAGGAAAACATGGTACTTCAAACATGTTAGGCATTCAAGGTTTTGCAGTGTAGGTTGGGTTTCTGGAAAAGTTTCCTATTTTCTTCATATAAACTTCCCAATTTCCCCCTCACCAGCTCCCGCTTGTGGTATCATAGCAAGTATTGCAAGGCTTCCCTCTCAATCAGTTTCTCTAGTGTTTTCATTAACATAAACACAATTACAATCTTCATCAATTACAATGCATGAGATCTTAAACATAATTACAGACTTGGGGGAAAATGGGGTGTTACAGTAAATTTTCCAACCTTAGCCCTCTTAGACAGAATGAGGGCTTTCCTTCTTGGCTCCAAGGACAAGAGATCTAGATGGGGAATGACATCCAACCTTTTGAAAAAATGAAATTGTTGGGGATGGGGTCTACTGCTTGGTGTTAGGGCCTAGACTAGCATGTTAAACACTTCAATTTCCTTGTTGATTTCACCCATGGCAGTGGCCCTTCTCCTGCGTCCTATTCTAGCGATGATGACACTTGTCAATGACCACCCAAACCTTGCAAGGAGACAACCCTTCTTCTCAGCGATCTGTTCATCTCCTTGTGAAGAAACCAATTCCAAATCTTGGTTGATTCTCGTGTCTTTGGCCCAGGAGTTTCTGAGGATCGACACAGATCACTAAAATAACACAACAACCAATGATTTGTTCGGCTCCTTTTGAAGAAACCCGCTCTAGATCTCGATGGGTTCCTGTGTCTTCGGCCCAACGACTTCTAAGGTTTAACATGGCGAACCGAAACAACTCAACGACAACTAGGGTAAACCTTAGTTGTTGTGATGTTGCTCAGACATGGCATTTTAATAGATGAAAAATATCTCATAATATTAAGGAAATGTATACATGTAAATTTTCCAAATCCCAAACATAATAATGTGAAAGAATATATCTTTAGAAAGTGTCAAATAATAAAGTCAAAACATAATTGTATTAATTATAATTGTAATTAGCTACTTAAATTTAATAAATAATTAAAATACAACCTCCAAAATAAAATAAAATAAAATAAAAATATATATATATATATATATATATATATATATAACAAAATTAAACACAATAAATTATTTTAGAAGCTTCATAATACACTAAGTATATTTTCAAAGATACCTAAAAGCTTGTTTCTATATGATATGCCTTTTATAATCTACTATATTAATATTTCAAAAGAATATAATAAAAAATAATATATTGTAATCTAATCTAATTTAATTTTTTGTTTAAGATTATGGCTAAGCCACACATCAAATTGGTGTATGAGACCTCTTTGTTTGTGGGACAAGGCCCCCCTCCGCGCATCGATTTGACTGCTAAAGTTTACAAAGATGTACATACATACATAGATGTACATAATATCTTTTGGAAAAAGACTCCAAACACTGACAAATCATACTATATAACAAGCCCACAAGATGAGTAAAATGTGATCTTCATTTTAATTTAATTGTCAAAATGAAATAACATATTTATTTCCGCATTTTATTTTAAGTACAATGTTTCGGTTATTTATTTTATGACAATCTTAAAATATTTCTTTCTTTAACTACAATATTTTTATATTTTATGTCATTTCATTGCAATACCTAATCTTGATATATTTCCACTATAATATTGTAATAATTTGTTAATTACGTTTTTCATATTAACTCCTCCCACCTCCACATTTCATTTTATTTTAATACATATTAATGCTATATTTTCATTATAATAATGTAATAGTTCATTAATTGTTCATTTTTTATGTCTCCACATTTCATTTTATTGCAATACCTAACCTTGCTATATTTTCATTACAATATTGTAATAGTTCATTAATTGTTCATTTTTTTTGTTTGTTTTACATAGTTTTTCTTTCCCATCCTCAATGACATTTTATGATTTACTCGTACCTCTAAGGTTTAAAAACAAAAATCAGGGGTACATTGATATAGGGATGTTATTGTTTTTGTCAATTGGGTTTAGCTTGGGTTGTTGAGAGAAATGATTATTATCCTCCCCACCAACATAAAATAAAAATACTCATATGATTCAATCATCCAATTTTCATTTCACACAAACATCAACACAAAATTCCGAACATGTCTAGCTTGAACACTTAATAATTATGTAAATGTAATTCATAAGCATGGTATATTGGTAAGGATGTTTTGAATATCTTGATCATAAAGTGTTTTACTGTTTTCACATTTAATTTTTTCAAGTATAAAAGCCATAGCGAATATTTAGCATTTATGTTGTAATTTATAATTAATATTTAATATAAGAAGAAGGTTAAACATTTTATGTTTTCGATCGAATTTTTTCAGACAATCTTTACCAAATTGCAATTTCAGAATGATGAAATTGTTGTTTTTATGCAGAAATGGATTCAACAACCTCAAATACCTAGAGTACAACCGGATTGTTCAATATGAACATTGGATATCTTCAATTTCATCAGATCCAAAATTATTCTTGCCGGATTTTAAACAAACAAAAAAATCTATTTTCCTTTCTGTTATTAAAAAAAAAAAAAAACTATTTGTAACACATGAAAATATTTTTCTCCCAAAGTAAAAACTCAAAAACAACTATGATTAGCTTCCTTTCTCGCTCAATAAAAATTTAAGAGTCATGTGGAGTTAAATTGCATTAGTTTGTAGCCTGTCTCATTCATGGGACATGTCCTTGAATTGTCCCTTTATAATGATGTGTATTGATCATTGCCATTGTCCAAACAACATAATGGAGACCTTAGGTATGGAGGAGGGCCTTAGAAAACAAGCCCTAAAAAGGGTTGATATGGTATCTCCTTACCCCTTCTTGACCTCACAATTGTTAAGGTGAAGATGACGTCTTTGAGGAATCAATGGCCCCTTTGCCATTGTTAGCTCATAACTATGGGAGATCCATGATGACTTGAGGTGAATGTCTAATGTTGTTGAGTGGAGCTCATAGCATCAATAGCAATAAAAAAGAAGTGTATGGTTTGTATGTAAAAGGTTATTAGCATTCATTCAACAAATGGAAAGCTCATAGCAACAATAGCAATAAAAAAGAAGTGTATGGTTTGTATGTAAAAGGTTATTAGCATTCTTTCAACAAATGGAAATTGACATGCTCATGACTATTGGGGATATTGGGGAAATCTTTACAATATTAGAAGTATGAGACCAAAGTGGAGGTGTTGTACCTCCATTGACAAAAAAAAAAAAAAAAGCTTTTCATAATCTCTTTGATCATTGTTAGAGAAGAGCTAGCTGAGTTGTGGAGGATGATCCAACCTCCTTCCTTAGAGATTCACAACCCACAGGTGCTAGCCCCTCTGAACGTTGACAATAGAATTGAGGATCCTAAAGTGGAAAATTTTGATGGTGCAAGTGCAGCAATCAAGTGATTAATGTTCTTTTGATCTTTACTGTTGTAAGGAAGATTTGTTAAACAATAGACCAATAAATTTGATTCTAGCTTTTACTGTGGAAATAGAGATATGACTTTAATTTTGAAGTTGCATTGGACTGTTTTTCAGAGTTTTCATATCTCCTACGATAAAAAAAAATTGTCCTCCATGTTTTTAGAGTCAGGTAAAGTCGTAATCCCCTATTTTGTTTTCAAAACATAATCTACCTATAAATGTAAAAAAAAACAATGTATATTATTCTATCTATTAGTTAAGACAATGACTCGATAATATACATCTTTCACTATTTACTAAGTTCAATATCCCCTTAAGGTTGCTACAAAGGTACCTTGAGGTAGCAATTGAACATGTTAGGCTTGCATTGCACTCCTTGTACACATATATGTAGATCAAAACCCACCTCTTGAACTATTGCTTCAAACACAATAGTCACTGAATAAGATAAGATGCAGAAGGTTTTTCCCTACTTTGAGAAATAAATAAACAGAGAAAAAAAGGAGGAATAAAGGAAAGGGACTATTGGATCCCATGAAGAAACCAAAACAAATCCAAAATTAAAAATAGAATAAAAAGCATGAAAAAACTAAAGGTTGTCATTTAAATAAAAATAATAAAATAGCAAAATCATTTTTAGGGATTTAGTTTTTGTGGAGTAGATACATGACTATAGAAGTGTCATGCCAATTGAGTAGAATGAGAAGTTATCAAAGACAACCACAGAGGGGAGGGGTTAGATTTGGAAACATGTAGTAGGGGAGGTGTATCGAGATCTAATAATGAGATAGAAGTAATAAGGATTAGTAAAAAAAATTAATTGTAATATAGAGGTCAAGCAAGGATATCTTTGGTCTTTTGCTCTTTTTTGTATTTATATAAACAAGTTAGAAGCTTGACTAGAGGAAGGTAAGCAAATACTTTGTTGGGCCAGTTATCAGTGTCATATATGCAAATGTCATTGTTCTTTTAGGAAGGTACAATGAAGGAACCCTTCTGACTTCAAAAAGCAGCTTCAAATTCTCAAAGATTTTTACACCAACTCTGAGATCATTGTGAACATTACTAAAACAAAGATAATGATCATCAAGTCTAGAAATGTCACTTAACGTAATAACATAATTTGACCCCTAAAATATATTGGGTTAGAGTATGTATAAATTGTAAATGCATAAGTATAATGACTAGATTCAAACCATGTAAGTTTAAATTGGTAGGCATGTATGATGTAAATATACTTCTATGGACCATGTAGTAAGCTTGCCACGATGAATTCAAGCTATGTAAATATTAATGTTGGAATATAATATATGATGGTCCAAGATAGTTGTAAAGATCATGAGAGGGGCTATGATTCCACTAGAGGGGAAGAGAAAAGGGGGTCTATCGGAAAGTAAATCCTTTATTGCAAAGGGTTAGTGTTATATCTCACATATTTTCCACCATGTACATTAAATGAAGTGATCCACTTCAAACCAACCATTGAATGTATGTAAGAGGTTGGTGTGGAAGCATGCCCTAAATATAATCACCGTGGGGAAGTGTAAGAGTACTTCATTCCTCGTGTCAAAAGGAATGTCAATGATAACTTCACTTGATTCTCTCATTTCCATTCATTCAATTCATACTGTCATTCTCAAATTCATGTGCTACATTGCTCATGTGGTGTTTCCTATCGCTAACTATCAACCAATTTGGAAATGGACCAAATCAACAATGTGAAGCTACTCATTGGAAGCTTGAGATTCAAGTGTATTTTTGGTAGACTATTCCAAGAAAGCATTCAATGGATTGAGCTCTTTCTCTCTACCCTTATGAGCACTCGTAGGGAAATATACTTGAGGGACTATTGACATATAAAGGCAAGGTATTCCTTGTGTTGTGTAGGGCAGTGGAAGAGAGTTCCATCATTGTTTGAAGGTTGGATGA
>ML779555.1:0-25961 GCA_009831015.1 Picea engelmannii
CGAGTTTCCTCTGGTATCTCCTGAGATTGCTCCAGCTTGGCCATTGCTCCAATCTCTCGAGCTTTCTCTTCATCTGCTATTAGGATAGATGCTCCTCCGATCCTGGAGAACTCGAGTCCCTTGGTGCACTCTGGTTATGTTCTTGCTTATGCTCATTTGGGGTGACTCTAGACTTTATGCCAAATTGGGACTTATAAAAGAGTTCGAACTTCCCTTCCATCATTTTAACATCTTGTAGGGTAGCTTCATTCTCCATTATGTATTTTTCCACCGCTTGGGCCACCATGGCTTTGACTATCCAATATGTCTCTGCCAATTTGAAGTATTTTGTTTCCCGAGTCCTGGAGTACAAAGGGTCATCAACCCACCTGTTCAGTTCCTAAACTATCCCTTCTTTTAAGATGTTGTGACGTTGGATTCACATCACTTCTTCATTCTTTGTTGTTGTTTTCTTTTCCTCATCTGTACAGAGATATTTAACCCTGGAGCCCACCATCCAGGCCATTTTGGCAGCATTGGTTTGATTCACAGGGCCTTGGGAAGATGATGCTTCTGATCTCTTTCCCTTTTGGCGACCTCCCCACACTCCTTTCCTTGCCATCCTGCAAATCCTCGCTAACCTGGTTTTGCTTGGCAGTTTACCCGCGCCCTTCGTGCACCTCTTTTTCCCTTGATAATTACCTTGGCTTCTCCACATACATTTGTTTGACCTCCTTCTCGAGATGCGCTTCACCACCCACTCAGTACTCAAATCACACTGAAACTTATGCTCCCCCCCTTGATCCTTTCCTGGAGTAGAGAGACGCGGAACCCACTTCCTAACCTTCTGCTCCCATTTGCTACCAAGGTTCTAGTGGATTTCTAAGAAATTCTTTCGTCTGAAGCATTCTTCTATTAACTTAACCAACGTCGACCCATTACACCAACTCCTCATAATGCTAGTTCCTTTCGCATAAACCCTTGCATGCAAAATCCTTGTCATAATTTCTTATGGATGGATCACGTTGATTTCCTCTGCATTCAAGGTATTTGTGGCACTTGGTTCTTGTAACCATTGATCCAGTATGGGCCTTCTTTCCCAATGATGGCGGCCACCCTCGACTCCTCAACGTATTGCCCTCTTAACTGAGCTACAAACCATGTATCTGAAACATGTTACCATATGTCCACCTCTTAACATCAAGTATTGGAGTTGGCACATTCCACATGGGTCTCGTCGTTTTCATAATCCTTATTCTAACCAGCCGACATTTGGATCTGGTGATTGTCCAGGGATCCATTTGTTTGCTCTGTCACTCCATTTATCTACCATATCATGTTGAGCCTTTAGGTGGCAATCCTCTACCACTACTTGTTCTCAACGTGTAGCAACTCATCTTTTTTATATATATATATATATATATATATAATATGATTTCTAATTTTTTAAAGATTTTTCCTTAATCTTATTTAATATAATATTAATTTTAAAATTGTGAGCCATAAATAAAGGAAAAAACATTAGATTATGTAATTGACAAAATAAGAAAGTAAAGTTAAATATTGAAGTTTTAGGTATTAGATGTAAAAGGGATTCCTTAAAATTTAAGATGTATTATATTGTCTTATTAAAATATTTAATATAAAACTAATTAATATAAAGTATATTTTCAATTCGTTTATTATTAAAATAAATATTATTTCTTTAATTCAATTATAAATTAATTTTTATATTAAATTAAATTAATATTTTTTATATTTATTAATTATTTTAATTTAAAATGAATGAATATTAATCAATTATAAACTTTTTTAATTTAATAATTTTTTATAAAATTAAATTTAAAATTGATAAACTATTATAAAAAAATTTAATTTAATATTTTTATATTTACTAATTATTTCAATTTAAAATTAATGAATATTAATCAATTATAAACTTTTTTAATTTAATATTTTTTTATAAAATTAAATTTAAAACTGATAAACTATTAATTTATATAAATGTAAATTGTCACTTCAAATTTCAATATGGCTATAAAAACTATGATTAAAGATGGATAAAGATTGATTTATATAATGGCATTGAAAATCAACACTTAAACTATTCTCCAATATTTATATAAATGGCTTTGAAAATCAATAGTGGGAAAAATTAAAAAAACTATTCTCAAACATTTATATGAATGGCTTTGAAAATCAATACGTTTCTCTTTTCTATCTTCCAAATTGGAGAAATATAAGATAAGTTATTTTCGATGTATAAAAATTTCAATTTTTTTAACAAAACTATATTATTTTGAAAGACAATGTCTCTTTTAACAATAATCTGTTTAATTTTTAATAAATAAAAATTTTAAAATTTTTAACAAAACTATATTATCAAACTTACAAAAAAGTGTTTAATAGTTAGATAGAGAAATAATTTAGTATGCATGTTAAGTGAAAATTTATTTTATTATAGTGGGAAAATCTACTATAACTCATTGTGTTAATTAATAATGAGGATAATCATCATTCACTATTATGAATGTTGGTTGATTCATTACCCTTAGTACTCTTGAAAGTTTGCCAGTTTACTGGATGTCATTGGCAACCATCCCTTGCACTATTTTAAACAAGATCGGGATTATAATGTTTAATTTCTCTGGAGAAGAAACATTGACTCTTTTCATTTACATCTGTGCAGATGGGACACTTTAGCAAAACCAAAAATTTATGGAGATTCGAGGTTCAGCAATATTTTTCTTTTCAGTAAATCTTTAGCAACAAATACTCTATGGAGGGTTTTAATGGGTGATGGCATTTGGCATGAAGTAATAAAAGATACATATCTACCATCAACCACTATTACAAACTGACTCAAATCGCCTACTTTCAACATGACAACAGTCTCAAAAATATGGGGCGACCTCCTAAAATCCATTCACCTGATCACTCAGTGGCTTAGTTGGATTACTGGTTCGAGACATCTTGTGGCTCTTGGTAGAGACAAGATCCCAAGATTGGATGACAGATCCATTCTCTCTCCAAAACTTGTTTCCTTTTTAAGATAGAATAATATTTATGTTCTCTCTCAGGGGAGGAACCTCACTGAACCAATTGGACCCTCGACCAGCTGGTACAAGGTTGGGGACATTTTACTATCGGGATCGTTGGTTGTTGAATGGGAACGTTATCACTTGGATCTCATCAACACAGATGCATCCATTCATGCTGGCGATGATACTTTAATGTGGACAGGAGGTGACTATTCAGGGTTCCTCACTGCAAAAAATGTTTACTTAGCTCTTATATCCACACCGGGCTACTCGAGTATTGATGGTTGGAGGCTTGGCTTATGGAAATGTGATATTCAACTTAAAATAAAATTATTTATTTGGCTGGTAGTTGAGGGCAAGATACTTACGTGGGATACTCTCCGACAAAAAGGCTGGGATGGCCCTAGTCAATGTCTTTTATGCAAGAGCAATAATGAAAACATAAACCATCTCTTCATTAGTTGCATTTTCACTAAATCAATCTGGGCAAGATTAAACACTATTATGAGTTTCAGGGGTGCATGGACAAGATCATCATTGTCGGATTGTTTTAAATCATGGACAAAGGAGAAAGCGGATATTACATATCTTCCGACCCTTATCTGTTGGTATACTTGGTTGGAGAGAAACTCTGCAACTTTCGAGAATAATTCCCCTTCTGCACTTTCGGTGACTATCAAAATTCTTGGCGCCCTCAAAAGAAAGCATTTTACTCATAAGCCTTTACATACTCGAGCATGTTATATTTCTCACCACATGGGAAACACTCTTGCATGTTTTGATGGTGCCACTCGGGCTGATGGCAAACAATGTGGAGCGAGGGGTATCTTAAAAACACCAGAGTCTATTGTTATTAGATGGATGATGAATTGTGGTGAGGGCACAAACACTAAAGTAAAACTTATGGGAGTCTGGGCAACATTGACTCTTGCAAATCATCTAGCTATACAAAGACTCCAGGTCCTGGGGGATTCAAAGGTGGTCATAGAATGGCTAAATAAAAAAGGTAGATTACAAGCATGTGCAATTGAGGGCTGGAAGATCAAATTTATGGATTTAATTAAAGTATTTCAGGAGATAAGCTTCCAACATATATATAGGGATCACAACAAGGAGGCAGACTTATTAGCAAAGCAATAATCACTGGAACCTGAAGGCATAATCACTTATTACAGTTGGTTGAATGGCTCGGAGGGTCCCAATAATCACATCCATCTGTTCTAGCATTGATTTCACTAATTGGCCAAAGATCCTTTTTTTGGGGCTTGTTGTTTCTATTTTCTTGTGATTGAATGTAGTCTAAATGATCACCAATCATTGGCTTGGACATGTTACTTACTCCTCTTAATTATTTTTTTTGAATTGAAAAGCACAAAACATATATATATTGTAATTATCTAAGCTCTTAAGATATTTGCTTAGCTTAAAAAAGATAAATTTTAACCAAACAAAAACAATTTTAAATCATACTATACTATAGGACCAATAAAAAAATTACTTATCCACATAATAATAAACAAACTAATTTAATATATAACTTTTTAAAATTCTATCTTAAATTTTATGAAAAATATAGAGAAATGAGAACTATATTAAAAAGCCTTTGTGTTATGTGAAAAAATATAACATATTTTAAACTGATTCAAATTATTAAAATTAAAAAAAAATAACACATCAAAATAAAACTTTATTAAACCAATAACAAACCCATTTAAATTTTTCTAAAAGTTATCCCCATATTAAGTCACTTCTTAATGAATCATGATGATCAAATGGTCAGGTATTAAAACTCAATGCACAGGTATTAAGACTTTCAACATGCATGATCTCGGATTGATTCCTCTATCGGGATTCTGTATTTCTAGTTCCAAGTGAGGGTAGACCACAATTTAAGAAAGAATCAGGTAGTAAATATTGCATTTGGTTGAAATTTTGCAATATCTAATAGCTTGCCCGCGGCATGCATTTGCCTTTCCTGTCTTGCTTTCTCTGAGCAATGCTGGTGGTCCTTGGAAATGGTAATGGAATGAGATGTATGAATAAGAAGAAGAAGCAGCAGCAGCAGCAAAGCAATGCCGGCGTGGAAGCCCTTGTCAGTGTGCGGATCCCTTGTGAAGGGGGGCAAGGCCAATGTGGTTGAGCCAACCAAAAGAACGATAAGAGTTCAGGAGGAGGAGGGGGAGGCTTCTGGGGATGATGGATCTCTGTACAAATCACAGACCCCCGAATCTGATTCTTATCATCTCGACCCACAGACAGATTTTCTGAAAGCAAGTGCACAGGCTGCCCGTGTTACCTTCAATGCACACAGCGATATTCCTGGCTTAGAAGAAGCATATGCGAAGTTTAAGAGAATGTATCCAAAGTTCCAGATAGCAGAGAGAGTAGAGGAGCTGAGATTTGATAAATATAATCATCTGGAGCAGAGTCGGAAGGTGTGTTTGGATTACTGTGGCTTTGGGCTGTTTTCATACCACCAGCAATTGCATGAGTGGGAGTCTTCTTCATTTGGGTTGTCTCAGATTTCTGTGAATTCATTGAGTTCTCATGCACTAGGAGCAGATCAAGGAAGCATTGAGAAGGACTTGAGGAAGAGAATCATGGAGTATCTTAGTATTCCCACGAGTGAATATACCATGGTTTTTACTGTTAGCAGAGGCTCTGCATTCAAACTGTTAGCGGAATCATACCCATTTCATCAGAATCGGAGGCTGGTGACTGTGTATGATTATGAGAGCCAGTCTGTGAATTGGATGGCCGAGGGTGCCAAGAACAAAGGGGCCAAGTTACGGAAGGCTTGTTTTAAATGGCCATCTATGAGGCTTTGTTGTAGTGAGCTTAAGAGGGAACTTAGACATAAGAGGATCAAGAGAAAGGATTCTGCAGTGGGCCTTTTTGTGTTTCCTGTGCAATCAAGGGTGACAGGGGCCAAGTATTCTTATCAGTGGATGTCAATGGCACAGCAGAATGGGTGGCATGTGCTGTTGGATGCAGGTGCTCTGGGTCCCAAGGACATGGATTCTCTTGGCATTTCTCTATTCAGGCCTGATTTTATCATCACCTCATTTTATAAGGTTTTTGGCCGAGATCCAACTGGATTTGGCTGCCTTTTTATCAAGAATTCAGTGATGAACAGCCTTGAAAATCAAGGTGGAGCTCCAGCAGTTGGATTGGTAAGGATTGTTCCACCTTCTCCCCCTTCTTACCTAAGTGATTCTGCAGATGAACGAGACAGCAAGTGTGCAAAGGATGATGTTGATGGTGACAATGAAGAAATTGTGCCTAAATTTCGCCGGGGATCCGACTTACCGGCCTTTTCTGGTACCTTCTCCTCATTGCAGGTAAGGGACGTTTTTGAGAGTGAAATGGATAGTTCTTTTAGGGATGAAGTTAGTGAAGATATAGAGAATGGGTCTATCGGAGAAGTTATGCAAAGTCCCATTTGTAGTGAAGATGAGAACGAGAACTTGCTTTGCATTGATTTGGGCCAGAGTCCTCTTGCCTCCGAGCACTTTAGAGGCAGCCCTTTTCGGAAAGTGAATCCTCCCAAAAGCACCCATAAGCATCTGCCCCCTAGATCCCCGAAGAGTCCCTTCTATGGCCAAGTAAACCAAGATTCAAGTGTGATATCATCTGATCCACCAGTGTCCTCCGTCTCACCAGTTCTAGCTCTGTCCAAATCTGGTTCTGGTAGACCAAATTTGGTCACAGAGGCATCCGGCTCTCCCTCAAATGAGGCAGAGGCGAATCATACTTTGCAGGACCAAATAACAGATGGAAAATCCCACAAGTTTGAGCATCTTGATCCTGGGGAGAGACAGGAAACACCACAGATGAATGTGACTAGTCTATTGAGAGGTTCAAATGGAGGATTTAATTTGATTTCTGAGGATGAGGTGGGATCATCTGGAAGGATTGATTCTTGGAGGTTCTCTAAACAGAGCAAGCTTTCTCTCATCCTAGAGAATGCAGAGGGAGAAAGAGGTGATTTTACTCCAAGACGAGGCGAGCTTCCCCTGACAGATGTGTTTCAAAGCACATCTGGAGAAATAACAATATGTAATGAGGATACGAAGAAGCTGGCACCCTCTGCAAAAGAGATTATTTCCATCGCCAATGGTAGTCTAGTGAATGGCTCTGCAAAGATTGGAAATCATAGTGAGGTTGGAAACAAGCTGGAACATGCCATGTATGTAAGTCCTCAAGTATCCAAGACCAAGGAAAACGCAATAAGACGAGAAACCGAGGGAGATTTCAGACTTTTAGGTAGGAGAGAGGCAGGTAGGATTTTGTGTTTAGATGACATCGATAGCATTGGCAGCATGAGCAGAAGGGTTTCATTTAGTGGAGAGGAATATGGAGGTGCAAATGATCAAGATGAGGAGGGAATGAGTGATGCTGAATTAGCAGAGGAGCAAGAGTGGACTGAAAGGGAACCGAGGATTTGTTGCAAGCATCTGGATCATGTGGACAGTATGGGTCTTAACAAATCAACCTTAAGACTTAGATACCTAATCAATTGGCTGGTTACTTCCTTACTACAATTAAGACATCATGGACCAGATGGTGGAGTTGCCCTTGTGCGCATATATGGACCAAAGATCAGGTATGATCGAGGTTCAGCATTAGCTTTCAATTTGTATAACTGCAAGGGAGTCTTAGTGTCTCCTGAAATTGTACAGAGGCTTGCAGACAAGAATAACATAGCACTTGGTCTGGGGTTTCTCAGTCATCTCTGTTTGATAGAAAACCATGCAGAACTGCAAGAAGCCCTAGAATCAGACAGCAACTCTTTATGTAAATCGATAGCGATTGGGCGGTGTGAAGGCAAGAAAGTATCAGTTCAAGTCGAAGTTGTAACTGCATCGCTTGGTTTTTTGTCTAATTTTGAAGATGTTTACAGGATGTGGGAGTTTGTGTCCAAGTTCCTTGATGCAGGTTATTCTGAATCAAATGAATGCATCTCCCAGTCTGGACCATCTAAATGAGAGGTCACACTATCTTGGATTGTATTTTGCAGAAGAAGAGATGAATTTTATTACCTCTGAATTAGAGTAGTACCTGTTATCAGACTAGAAAGGGGAAATCTTTGATTATAGCTTTCTGCGTCTTGGTTCTATCGATTAAAGCATGTAAACATGTTTCTTTCTTGCCAACAGCTACAGATCAATGCTCAGGTTAGCAAGGGATTCTCTTCTGTACCCTATTAGTTTTAAGAACATTTGTGACCCAGTTCTTGATTATTCTAAAATTTCTTGTTGGGGTGTGCTCTTTGTTGCACCCTACCTGCCTGATATTCATTAGAAAGTCCATTGAATTCCACATGGATAGTTCTTCTCCAGATGCAGAGGCAACAGAAAACATATGCCAAGCTTTCCTTTTCCTTGTTTTCATTGCATCTACCATCTTGGTTGGCATTGTTCATGATGAAGCATTATTTTCCATATGTATGTTAATCTACTGTCATTCTTTCACATTTTAGATTTGTTCCAAAGTACAATGTTTGAACTCCCAATGTTTAGAATGATTGGAGGCAATTTTCTTCAAATTGCATTTACACAGTGACAATTGGCCAGTCAGTAGTCCACTGCATTGCATTGTATATAATTTGACTTGATGTTGGTGAATCAGGCATGGAGCTCTAACAAATGTCAAGCGTCAATATAGCAGCTAATGTTAGTATAATGTGACCAAGTTTAAAGTTAACACACCCTGATTGGCCAGTCAGTAGTCCACTGCATTGTATTGTATATGAGATAATGAGTTGTGTTTGTGAATCGAACATGGAATGACACCTTCCAGTTTGGAATATTACAATGAAGCAGATACATCTCACAACTCATGGAAGTTATTCTTGGTTACGATGCTGATCTGGGGTATCTAATCTACCATGGCTCACTTATGCAGGCAAGGTGGCCATGAGAGTTGAACATGTCTTTCGAGGAATTGAACCACGGCAGGGGAAATAGTAACAACTTCCCTTTACCAACTAACCAAGCTCTCATTGACAACAATTGTTGGATTCATAAACAACATATTTGAGAGGTGAGGCTTTGAGAGAGATTAGGTTTCTGGATGATGGAAGCCTACCTCAGGCTTGCCATGGATGTGATTTTCTGAAGAAGAATATATTGTACTCCATGTGTTCTCTTGTAACCTGTCCATCTTGGGTATGTCCAAAAACACTTGAAAGATTCTTTAGTACTACGAAATGCATATTTGTTCATGGGAGATTGTTTGTACCTGATATAAGATTTAACTTATGGAAGTGGCCATTAGGCTTGATGCAGGGATACTAGGTGTATTTGGACAAAAGTTGGATCAATGGTTAAATGGAAATGTTGGAGGAACAACATTGATCTTCAAGACTTTCATTCAAAGAACCTTACTTCTTTGTTAGATAAGGGTTAATCTGGAGAAATAAGGGTTAATCAGGAGCAACACTACCAAAGTTCTAACCCACTATGTCCCCGCCACTGGTGTAAAGCAGAAGATCCACCATAATCCACGCTTAGGTGAAGAATTGAGTTGTTCCCTTGCAGACTATAGTGTAAGGCTGCTGCTAAGCGAATAGCGGGATTCACCATGCCTAGATGGTATAATGGAGATTTAAGAGAGTTTTATTCTATTGATATGGGGTTCAATCACCTTGAAGAAGTAAATTTTTGCCAACTCCACATAAGATGGCATCCTCAGGGAAAGTGTTGAAAAGAATGCAACACCTGATCCTGGATCAAGGGTCATGTGTACCAGCTGCAATCGTTGAGCTTATTGGCAAGACATTGAGTGATTGATATCCATCATGCTATCATGCTATCTCCATATTAACAAATGATATCTACATGCTATCTCCCCACTTACACCATGAAAATATGTACTTGGAATGATATCCACCATGCTATCTCCCCATGTACACCATGGCTGGGATTGATATTCACCATGCTATCTCCCCATGTACACCATGGCTGGAATATGTGCTGAGAATGATATCCACCATGCTATCTCCGCACATATTCCAGCCATGATGTACATGGGGAGATGGCATGGTGGATATCAATCCCAGCCATGGTGTACATGGGGAGATAGCATGGTGGATATCATTCCAAGTACATATTCCAGCCATGGTGTACATGGGGACACAGCATGGCGGATATCAATCCCAGCCATGGTGTACCTCGATATACACCCTGGCTGGAATATGTGCTGGGATTGATATCCGCCATGCTATCTCCCCATGTACACCATGGCTGGAATATGTGCTGGGAATGATACCCACCATGCCATCTCCCCATGTACATCATGGTTGGAATATGTGGGGAGATAGCATGGTGGATATCATTCCCAGCCATGGTGTACCCTGGATATCATTCATCTCCCAGCGCATCTACCTGCCATGGTGTACGTGGGGAAATAGCATAGTGGATATCATTTGTTGGCATGGAGATTAGTGGTGATTGGAATAAAGTCTTGAGACAGCCAGCACATTTTCCAGCCATGGTTTATGTGGGAAAATAGAATGGTGGATATCATTTGTTGACATGTAGATTAGTGGTGACTGGAGTCAAAACTTGAGACCGTTGCTAATTCACTCTTTGGAGCTGTTATGTGTTGGGGAGTGTTGAGAAATCAAAACTCCAAAGAATATTAAGTTTCAACGTAGCAATCAACGTTTCTAAGCCTCTGACCAAGTTTTAGAATTGTTGGGTGACTAAACTATCATCATAGAACAATTGGTTCACGCGTAAGGCATTGTGGGTGGGGAAGCTTTGACAGAGAGATTACAGTGTCTCTGTGATGACACCCGACCTAAGATATAAGTCAAAAAAGGATCTTCAGATACAGCCAAGTCCTATTTGTCAAAACAATTAGTGACCCACATAATGTCACACCAGTCAAACTAAGGACATTATGACAGGCGCCTAAGTCAACTTACTAATATTTTAGACCATTATGCAACACTAAACTACAATGAAGTGACTTCGATTGAAGTAAGTGAGGATTAAAATGCTGGTAGCTTTGAAAACATAATCATTCTTCATAGTGATCTGGGCCTTTCGTGAATCAATCATATGGAAACTTCATCATCAATGGAAATGATACCCATGGTCAAAAAGTTATCCCACGGAAACATCATCATCAATTGAAATGATACAATGGTCAAAAAGTTATCCACCAGTCACAGATCATTCAAAGATTTACAATGAACAGAATCACTTTAACATTTACAAACTTAGCACTCAACAAGCTGTATTTAACCCATTCAAAGATTTACAATGAACAGAATCACTTTAACATTTACAAACTTAGCACTCAACAAGCTATATTTAACCCACTCTATACGTGGAATTCCTCAAAATAAATTTACAATGAACAGAATCACTTTAACATTTACAAACTTAGCATTCAACAAGCTGTATTTAACCCATTCAAAGATTTAAAATGAACAAAATCACTTTAACATTTACAAACTTAGCACTCAACAAGCTGTAGTTAACCCACACTATATGTAGAATTCCTCAAAATAACTTACTTCTAAGCTCCAAAACCCTTCAAAATAACTTACTTCCAGGCTCCAAAACCCTTCAAAGAAAGATCCAAATATTATTTAACCCATTATCTATGGAAAATTCCTCAAAATAATTTACCTTCCAAATATCTCTGACCTTTAAATGAAAGATCCAAATATTATTTAACCATTTTATATGGAAAATTCTTCCAAATAATGTACTTTATAAATATTCATTATGAATTTGGTTGGAATTTTATTGATCACAAGGTAATATGCCTGTTATAAAATTTTCTTGTAACATGTTTTTTTATAATCATCAAAATGAACAACAAAATTGTCAAAACCATCAAATTTGATGAGCTATCCAGTTTTGAAATTCCTACCTACTCCAACCTCATTTATATAGAGAAGATTCCTCAAATTGATTTACCTCCAATTCCTTAAAATAAAATCCAAATTTCAAATGGATACACACCTTATTATGGGAACTCGATTATCCCAAGGTTGATTAAAAAATTTGAGACATTCTATTGATTCTGTACTTTTTTTTTTCCTAAATAAGATTGGATTTTCCATACCCAATAAATTTAAAATTGTTCACTTAATTTAATTATTTAATCATTCCATTTTCTCATTTTTAAATATTTTATAAATATTATTTAGAAAATTTATAGTTTTATTCTTATTTTTCTTATATATAAACATTTAATAATACTTTAGGATCATTTATTATTTTCAATTTTTATAAATATTTAATATTTAATTATTTGGAAGATTTTTTCATAAATATTTAATATTTAATTTTTTTCATAAATATCTAATATTTAATTATATAAAAAATTAAATATTAAAAATTAAAAAATGTTTAATTTAATTATTATTATTAAAGTTGTTAAAGTTACTGATGATAATATAATGAATATTATTTCAAAGTGTGTATTAAATCACTGTTTAAATTTGTGTTTTGTAAATGAACATTAATCCAAATTAAATAAATCATTTTTAACTTCTAAATATTTATATTGATGTTGAAGATAAAAAAATTATTAAAGTAAATTTATCAATAATTTATTAATATTAGTTTTAAATTGTTTCTTCAAATTTTACTTTCATTATACTCAAAAAATTATTAGTTGATTATATCAATTTACACAATAATAAAAATAATCAACAAATAAAATAAATAGATAAATTGACATAAAACATATAATACATTTATATTATCATCATAGCTTTTGTAGGATAACTTTTTATTTATTTATTATTTTTTCAAAAAGAAAACCTGGTTGGATCTCTTTTGATAATTTAATTAGACTCAATGAAACTTGAACCTCTTGGTTAGTGAGCAACCAAATTATTCTCTACTTCTAGTTTATTTCTAAAAATTTAACAAATAATATGAAGATAAAAAACTAGATAAAATATACAATATATTGTATTTATTTATGTCATCAAAAGGTTCTTCAAAGGTCAATGCTATTTTAATTTTTTACTTTACATTTGTAATAATATTTGAAATTGTATTTGAAATAGAGTTTTTACACCACATTTATTTATCTTAACTATCCATATGAGATTTAATTTCTGTCACATGTTATTTTCATTCTTTACTTTGGTCTTGTAATAATATTTGAAATTGTATTTGAAGTTCAATTTTTACACCACATTTATTTATTTTAACCATTCATGTGAGGTTTATTTTCTGTCAAACATTTCCATCATTTTCAATTGTTGTGTCCTTAAAAATTAATACTCAATGTTCATATAATATAAGTATCATCATGTGCTTTTTGAATGCTAGCTATAATTTGTAGAAGGTGTTCAAAGAAATAGTGTGTATCTTGCACTATGTTTTTTAACAAATGTATTTTTCATCAATTATCATTCCCTTCACTATCTTAAGTTAAGAGGGACAACTTGGCAATTTCATTTTATTATGAGAAAATTTGAATGTAGTGAATTCATGACCAAATCTTTTACCATTTTTAGTAGTTATTTTCATACACTACAATGTTTTGAGTATTTTATAACCAAAATTATATCTAAAAATAATAATTCCCTTATGGTTCATTAGAATGGTCTTCATTATGATCATTGATCACTATTGTAGAGATTTTTGTGACCATCACTACAACGAGAAATACATTATAAGGAGTGTCCATAAATGGGACATTGTTATGATCATAACTATGAATAAATTAACATCCATAATAGTGTCCTTATTAACAACCAACCAAATTCTGAGATATTGTTAATATCCTTAATAACATTCCCATTAATGAACAAATTCAATGAGCCACAACTAGGGACATAATCACATCCATATTTATATATCAATCACAAAATTATCATAATTAATATATATAATATGTATATAAATATAAAGATAGTGGACCACTTTTTAAAATCGTGTTTAACTTCTAATATGATATTTTCATATACTTATATTTTACCTCCAATAAATTAAACTTTATCATTAATTCAAAATGGGACTTCAAGTTCAATATGTTTTGCAATAGAATCAAACCCATCATATCTTGCATGGAGAAGATAATGATTGAGGTATTTTTCATCTTTTAACATACTTAATAACCTTTTCACCATTTCAACAAATAATTCCCCTTCCTCATGCACCCCTATAACCATTAACCTATAAACCCTAAATCCTCACCGCTATAATCCTTAAACATATTTAACATCTAAATACCCTAACATATATATCCCCTTGTCACCCTTACCATTATAAACCTTAACCCTTCACCATTATAACCCCTCAACATTATAACAACTAACCCTTAACTACAAACCACTAATCAGTAGCCATTAACTTCTAACCATTACCCACTAGGTCATATACCCCTAAGTCATTGACCACTAACCCTTTTTCACCGACCACTAATAACTAACCCATAAATTCTAACCTCTAACCCCTAATCACTAACACCTAACCAATAACCCCTAATCCCCAACCAACTAACCCTTAGTTCTCCATCCATTGCCCCCTAACACCTAACCCTTAACTCCCAACCCCTAACCACTAGACCTTAACTACAAATCACTAATCAGTAGCCATTAACTTATAACCATTACCCACTAGGCCATATACCCCTAAGGTATTGACCATTAACCATTGACCATCGACCACTAATAACTAACCCATAAATTCTAACCTCTAACCCCTAATCACTAACACTTAACCAATAACCCCTAATCCCCAACCAACTAACCCTTAATTCCCCATCCATTGCCCCCTAACACCTAACTATTAACTCCCAATCCCTAACCCTTTAACCCACTTACCCTTTATCCCTATGTTTCCATTAATCACCAACCCACTGAATTGTTAACCACTAACCCCTAAGCATTAAGCATCAAACTTCGATCAACAAACCAAATTCCCCTAATCACTAACCCTAACCATTAACTCTGAACCAGTGAGCCTAACCAATACCCCTAATCACTAACCCTATCCAATACCCCTAACAACTAACTTATATGTAACCACCTAACCCACTTACTTGTAACCAATAACCCAACACCTAATCCACTAACCCTTAACTACTAATATTAATCACTAACTCTAACCACTAACCCTTTACTACAAACCCATAAACATTAACCATTGACCACCAACCATTAAATCTTGGCCTCTAACCCCTAATCGATAATTTGTAACCACTTAACCCAACAACCCATAAGAATTCATCCTTAACCCCTAACACTTAATCCATTGACTACTAATCACTAACCCACTAACCATTAACCCACTAGCCAATAACCTACTAATCTATAACCCTTAACCTAACCACTAAATAACTAACCATTAACTTGTAAGCAATAATAACTAACCTTGAACCCTAAACCCACTAATCAATATCCCCTAACCTCCAAACCACCAATCCCTAATCTCTAACCCGTGTTAACAATTAACTCTCCATGATCCTATAACCTCTAACCATTAACTGTAAGCTCACTAGCCATTAACCAAGTAAACACTAACCCTTTAAAACACTAAGTACTAACCAATTAACTAGTAACTCTCTAACCATTAACACATAACCCCCCAACCCCAACATACTAAATCCTAACTCTTAACCCTTAACCAATATCACAATAATCCATAGCCATTATCCATTTACCATTAACCTACAAATCCTAACAACTAAATCACACTAAACTAATATAACCCTTAACTCCTAATATAACCAATATAATAATATAACATTAATCCCTAATATAACCCCTTATACCTAACATAACCCTTAATCTTTAATATAATCCATATCCTCCCCTTTATAACTTCTAACCCATATTATAACCCCGAGCCCCTATTATAACATATATCCTATTTCTACTAATATACTCCCTAATGACTTTATACTTAATATAGCCTCTTGTCTATATTAGTATAACCTTTAAATAATCACTACCATTTATTATTTAATATGATCTTTATACTAACTTTATATTAATTATTTAGTGATTAATTACATAAATTATTAATTAATTATATATTTAATAATTAACTAACAACTAATTAATTACATATTATTTATATATATTTATTAATTAATATTAATTACCGTTATATTAATTAATGACTTATCTATTTATTATTAATCCTTATACAAAGTACCCCTATAATATTAATAATTCTAATAGTGCTTCGGACTTAATGACTTAATTCAGGATATAACTTGGTGCGTGAGTGCATCCTAAATTACATCCAAACCATTTTTTTTTTTTAAAGATGGAAAGTCAAAAGTTAAAAAAAGATGGAAAGACAGAAGTTCCAAAAGGGGACTTGTCATAAGCTTATGCATTTGACAAATATTTGAAAGGCTTGTGAAAGTATGTAAATATAAATCTGTTGTGGGTTTGTTGATTAGGTTATCAAGACTTAAATGTGAAAGGAATCAAAAGTTTTTTGGAATATGGTACGTACTTTATATGAGAAAAGAGAAAGTGTTTATATGAGAAAAGAGAAAGTGTTTAATGTAAAATATGAGATTTTTCTTAAAAAAAAATAAGAAAAAAAAGTTGATTTTTTCTTAATTTGTTGTCGGAGAAGTAGAGGATTAGGTAGATTAGAGAGTTAGTATTTTGAGAAAGAGGTGGTGTTAAAGATACTATTACAACAATTAAATACAAGCGAGTATAACTCAACATACAAAGAAGTGTAAGAAATCAAAAGAGTTTCACATGATATATTAACATACATAGATTGACCCATATGGTCATATTATATAGTACCAAGATGAAGCAACTCCCTTGAAGTGAGGAAGTTGAGGTCCACATAGATTGCTCAAAGCACATAATGTCCTCCTTAATTTGTACCTTATTTTAGACCTTAGTTGATTGTTTTGTTCTAATTGCCTCACTAGTCAAAGGCTTAGTTGGTCTCCTAGTTTACTCCTCATTTGACCTCCTAGTCAAATTTTCTAGTTGACTATCAACTCTTGATTGATTGTCTCCAAAATATCCATAGGTGTGATGAAATAGAAAATCCCATTGTTCCAACACCTCCCATCAACACAATGCTCTAGAGATTTAGGAGGTGAAATTAATTCCGCAAACCCCCCATAATTGCAACTCCTTGAAGCTCAAGTATAGCCTAAAGTTTCACAAATTTATCTTTTGATAGAGGCTTCATAAATATATTAGCAACTTGATCATATATCCTAAAATAAACAAGATTCACAACATATTCTTGCAATAACTGCCTCAAATAATGAACATGAAACTCCACATGCTTCATTTTACTGTATGCAACATAATTTTTTGCAACCTACATTGCAATTTTATGATCACAATACACCACAGTGGATGTCTCAACTAGAAATCTAAGTTCTCCAATAAGTTGTCAAATCCACACAACTTATGTGTCGACATGTACTACACCATGATATTTTTCTTCCCTATTCAATAAAGAGGTCACCTTCTAGTTTTTACAAGACTAGACAATGAGTTTAGAGCTAAGTTGAAATGCACATCTAGATATCAAATTCCTATCATGGCCATTTCTATCCCAATCCTAGCCAATGTAGTTGTAATTGGTTCACTTTGGTACTACAATACTTGATACCAAGCTAAAAAGTTTTCTTAATATTCAAAACAATTCACTTTGTGTCTTTAAAGTGACTTTCCCTCAAATTATGCATAAACAGAGAAACCACATTGACAACACAAGGAATATCATGTTAAATACAAGTTAAATAGACAAGGCTACCAAAAAGTTGTCGATAGAACATAGCATCGAAATTCGGAGAATCACACATCTTTGTTAGCTTCACTCTCAACTAATAAAATGTATCATAAGGCTTACAATATTCCACTATGAATTTCTATAAAAGGTTCAATGCATATTTAGGTTGAGAAATATGCCATCATCCATTTGTAGGACTTGGATGCCCAAAAGGAAATGAAACATACCAAGATCAATTATCTCAAAGGTATCCACTAATTGTTCCTTCAAACTCATAATTAAATTTATATTGCTTCCATAATGACTAAGTCATCCACATATAAGGAAACAATCAATGTTTCATCTTTTACATGCGATACATAAATAATGTGATTAGATACACAATGTTTGAAACCAATATTGAGGAATAAATGGTCAATCTTCTCATATCATCAAAGAAAATTTTAGGGGCTAAATTTCTCCCATGGGCTAATTTTCCATGTTTTCTTCCAATTCACCAATTTCCTTTTTTATAAAATGGTTTACCCAAATTCTACAGGATAAAATTATTTTCCTCTAAAAATTGCCATTTTTTTTTATAAACATATAAAATCCTTGGAAATTTGAATAATTTTACAAAAATATCACCAAATATTCACCAAGTTTTATACACTTTAAGATAAGTATGGATCCCTAAACATTTTCTTACATATGATGCCATAAGGGCCTATTTCAAGCCATACAATGATATCTTTAGTTAGCACACAACACTACCATCCTTCTCAAAACTAGGGGATTGCTCCGTACAAATTTCTTCAATGAGATCACCATGAAGAAAGGAACTTTTGACATTCATTTGATGTACCTCCCATCCAAATTAAGTATCAAGTGAAAGAATTATTCAAACATAGTTAACTTTTGCAACTAGTGCAAAGGTCTCAACGTAGTCGATGCCTTCTTATTGACAAAATGTCTTAGCTACCAAACAAGATTTATGTCTTTCAATAACACCTTCAAATATGATATTGGTTTTGTAGACCCATCAACATTTTTGTTGGTTGTGGAGCCTGATTATCTTCTTGTTTCATAGGTCTTTTTTTTTAGCCATGATTACACCCCATGAAGATTGTACACCCCAGAATACTATACACCCATCCACGCAGGGGGGGTTTCCCCCCCTATAGGGTCCAGGGGAAAACGGGCCCCCGAAGGAAAAATTGCCTTATAAATGTATGTTGAAATTTCATAGTAAATCTGGACTGTTCATTATAAGGTCGTAGATCTGACAGTAGAAGTTATGTTAGGATTTTTTGACCTAGAAGGCAACCCTATTTTATTGCGGCTATGCATTATTGTGAATATTGTATTATGAGAGAGGAGACTATGAGAGAAAGAAGAGGAAATTACAACGGCTGTGTTGTAGGTTGTATCCCTTCATTTGTTGGATAATAAAAAGGAAGGACTTGACAATTTCTCTGGTGGATGTAGCCCACACTGGGTGAACCACGTATATCTGTGTCTCTATTGTATTGTGTATCTTTTGTGTTTTATTTCTACATTTTTCTTAGTTTATTTCTCCACGATCCTGTTTTTTCAACAACTCGTATCAGAGAGAAAGGTAACTCGCAGGAAAAGAGGGTTCCTGGTTCGAGTGGGAGCAATGGCAAAAGATGGAAAGTTTAGGGTTGAGAAATTTAATGGCCAAAAATACCAGTTATGGAAGATGTAGATGGAAGATTATTTATATAAGAAGGATTTATTCCTACCATTGGGTGGAATAGCAAAGAAGTCGACGACAATGAAGGACGAAGAATGGGAGGTTCTTGACAGAAAGACACTAGGAATGATATGACTGATCCTGGAAGCGTTTGTGGCTTTCAATATTTTAAAAGAAAAGACAACGAAGGAGCTGATGGATGCATTGGCTAAACTGTATGAAAAATCCTCGGCATCCAATAAGGTATTTCTAATGAAGAGATTATTTAATATGAATATGTCAGAAGGTGGGCATGTTGCAAATCATTTAAATGAATTTAACACGGTTATTAGTCAACTAAGTTCTGTAAAAGTGGACTTTGATGATGACGTCGAGGATCTTCTAATCTTGTGCTCATTGCCAAAAAGTTGGAACGGCTTGGTCATGGTTGTAAGTAACTTTGTCTCTGGTTCAAACACTTTAAAATTTGATGATTTTGTTGGTGTTATCCTTAGCAAGGAAATGTGACGAAAAAGCACAGGTGAGACATCGGGTAATGCATTAAACATGGAGAACATGAGAAGACAAAAGGATATGGTAAAGGGCTCAGGAAACCACGGGAATTCTAGGAAGGGAAGATCCAAATCCATACTAGGAAAAATAGAGTGTTGGAATTGTGGGAAGAAAAGACATCTGAAGAAAGACTGCAGAGCTCCAAAGAAACAAAGAGATGGACAACAAGAGAAAAATCTAGAAACAAATGCAACAGGTGATGTGTTACAATATTCTTTGATTATTTCTATAGATAATTTTTTGAGTCTTGGGTAGTAGATTCAAGGGCTTCATTTCATGCCACACCCCATGGGAAACATTTTCTAGATTATGTTCAAGGTGATTTTGGACAGGTTCAATTGGGTTATGATGCACCATGCAAAATTGTTGGAATGAGAAAGGTAAAAATAAAGCAAAGGAATGGAAACAAATGGTTGATGAACAAGGTAAGACATGTTCCATATCTAAGGAAAAATAGGATTTCAACAAGGCAGTTGGCAAGTGAAGGTTGTATATATCCATATTTACATATAAGGTGTGGAAGGTCACCAAAGGATCACTGGTGATAACAAAAGGAGAGAAGGTAGGTGCATTGTTTTTATGTAGTGGAAATATTGACTTTTCTATCTCTTTAGCTTCTACAGGCATGGATACAACACCGTGGCATCATAGGCTTGGACATATGAGTGAGAAGGGGATGCAAATACTTCACAAAAGAAATTTGTTTCCATATATTAAACAAATTGATTTGGATTTGTGTGAGCATTGTGTTTATGGAAAACATAAGAGAGTCAGATTTCTCATAGTCGGATAAAATATATGATAAAGTTTGTAATTCCAATTTAATTTTGATTTACACTAATATTTTTTTATTATTGTTTTCAGAATCCTTCAACTCCAAATCTGTTGAAATGACACTACCAAAATCCAAGAAACAAAAAGTTGTTCAACTTAAATTGCAGTTTCAACAACACTAAATCAGGTTTAAAGAGTTCGTAGATATTTTAGAATGTATCATTGTGATTCTAAAATACTGTTATGTAAGATGTAGGGAAAAAGCATCCATACTTATTTATTTGCAACAAAGAGGTAAAATACCTAATAAAATATCATATGATAAACTTAATGATTAATTACTTGCTTTGATGAGGGTAAATTTAACTAATTTGGAAGAGAGCATTGTAGAAAGTGATTTCAAACCTACAACATAATTTGAAAAACATAGGAAAGATGAATCTCAGGTAGCAAAGCTTGTAGACCAATGTGATGAAATCCATGAAGCCTTTAAGGATTGTTATTTATTTTCAAGATCATTTAGAAGAAAGGTGGATGTTCAAAAATGTACAGAAGCTCCCAAATTGTATAAATTGATATCATATAATGATTTAAATGTTCAAGTATTATTGAAATCATTCTTAGAGAAATTTCAAACAACATTTACTAATGTTCTTCTGATTGTGTCTGATAGAAATAAGTGTGATTTAGTGGAAAACCATATAAAAATTGGAAATGAGATAGATAAAATGATAAGAACATCAACTTTTGGATAGATGATGGCCAACCCACCATTCAATAAGCTAAAGAAAATTTAGCAAATCCTAAATATAGTGCATATGTGGAGGCAAAGCAAAAGTATAAAGAACACGTGCTCTATTCTTGGATCCATCAATTGAACCTAGTGTGGCTATTCATATTTATTGTCAATTAAATTTTGCAAATAAGGTATTCTACAAAATATTTTTGTTGATCTTGTGCATTTTACAAAGCATTTCTTAATTGCCAATGATAAATTAAAGAAAAGGAGAATTGAAAATTATAAGACAATTGAAGACAAGGTCTGTAATTTCAACTATTTTTACACCTAACTATTTATTACTATACATCTCTCTATTCTACATATATAATACTAATCGACATTATTAAACATCACAACTTATCTAAGTTTATAATATAACTCACATTTTTTCATATTTACTATGAATTCTCATTAGTTTATATTGAATTATCTAATTTTATAATATAACTCGTTACTTACATTTTCATATTTACATTGAATTCTTATTAGTTTATGTTTATTTTTTCATAGGTTGATGTTGAAATGTTGTTCTCCTTCTTCGGTGGTCCAATAAAAAAAAAATTGAATAAAAAGGTTCTCTTATATTATTGGATGCAGACCCAGTCAAGGGAAAAGACTATTTTTGGGAAGAGAAGCATGAAAGGAAGAAAGGACAACTGGAAGGAAAAGAAACATGTTTGAGGAACGCATGCAAGGAAGACCTAACGATGTTAGGGTTAGGGTTTTTGCAATGTATTGTAATGGATGATGAGCCAAGAATATAAATAAGTAGTACTTAGATGATAGAGGGGGAGATGATGAGAAGAGAGAGGATGGATGGCAGATAATTATAAGAACTGTACTATTCAGTAAGCTGGTGAGCTAGATAAGAAGTGAGCAACTTGGTTTCGAGGGTTAGATCGCAGGTTGAGGAGCCTAGTGCGATCTAGTCAGCCTCACAGGGATTGAGGAGCCTGTTGAGAGTGTAAGATCCAAGATTGTAAGCATGCACGACGTGACATATTAGTAAACCATAATAAAGAGCTTGAGAGCCAAATCTTTGTGGACGTAGCCCAAGAGGGGGTGAACCACAGTAACACCTGTGTTATGTGATTGAATGTATGCGTCTTTATTATTGTTAAGTGTTGAATGTTAGATGAATGAATAGAGTGACTAGTTAGATCTGATATTTCACATGCATGAATAAGATGACTGCTCTGATGTTAAACTAAATAAATAAAGATTACAGAATACAACCACATGATATCCACTCATTCCCAAGTTGCAAACACCTGAGTATTTCATCCACCCATAGAGCTATATCGGGTGAGACTACACAATACACTCTGTGTACTGTGTTTCCTTTTGGTTTACCAGAGGGGCCGATAGTTTTAGAGGGATTTTGTTGGGAGCTTGTTAAATGTAAACTTGGGTCAATCTATGACAGTAAGGTAGGACCAGAGTAGATAACCGATAAAGTAGAACAATAAAATCCAACAAATGGTTCTGTTTTCGGTTGGTTGGAACAGGATGGGATTCAATGAATGAGACATGACGAAGACGTGTCAAAATAATGCTAGATCGAATGACAAGAAGTTAAAATAATGAGAATTTAAAAGGGGATGTTAAGACCATGGAACCCAATGAAGGCAAAGATAAAGAGCTAGTTTAAAACAAAGGAGTTGGAGTTTGCGCAGAAAGATAACAGAAACCCAAATTTGACACCGCACAAATATCTGGACAAGTACGTATTCAACGACTTGCATGAAGTATTTTTCTGTGATTTCCCGCATGTGTTGCAGGAGTGGATATTGAGGTTGAAAGACAACCATCCTACAAATCGGATCAGATAGCTAGAGTTGAATCAAGTAGAGATCACATAGTTACAACAAGTTGATAATAAATTTACGCGTGAAGTAGATTTCTGGTTAGACAACATTGTTGTAGGATTTATCACATAATTTGTAGTAGATACAACAAAGTATTACAACACAACAGAGCAAGAGTTCTTGAAAGGACCTCGAGGTAGGTATATCAGATCATTATATACTTCTATTAAGATATTACTATATAACAAAGTTGTAATGACAATGGCCTCAGACAACTAAACTTCCCTGCGTGCATGGGGGAAGGGGGGAAGCATTGACATGAGAAGGAGAGATGGAGGGAGAAATGGATAAAGGTAAGAAGGAGGAGGCCTTGGACCCAATTATGATGGACGAAGACTAGATAAGGCAGGTCATGGAAACAGCTAGAAGAACGCGTAGTGGAGTACCCTACCAATATAAGATGGACACCAAGAAGAGAGTCGTAGCCATGAGGGAAGGCTTGGCAAGTGATGAAGAAGAGGTAGAGGATCTCCGAGATGTGGAGCAGATTGAGGAAATCATGCACGTGAAATATGATAGGAAGATGAGAGGTCCAAGAGAAGGAATAGAAGGCAACACTCCTATCCATATCAATGTCAATGTGGAACCCATAAACCCATGTGCGACTAATATACCAAGAAGAAAACCACCATTTAGACAACCAAATTTCGGGAGAAGGAAGATAGTAGGAAGTACATCTACACAGGGAACAATAACTGGGGGAACCCGTTCATGAAGCATTAGTCAATTATATACACCGCGCAGGGGTGGTAGTTCAACATTCAGGATGGCATTACATGATCCCACCATCAGGTTACCAAAATTCAAAGGAGAGGCATCAGAGGACCCTGAGAAGCACTTGTTCATTTGTGAAAGTATATGGGAAGAAAAACATATCACAGATGAGGACACTAAACTTGCGTAGTTAGCTATCATGCTAAGAGATTGCACACTAGATTGGTACATGAGCTTAGCTACAAACAATCCTCCAGGGACAACCAGAACAATTGGAGATATCAAAAAGCTATTGATCAATGAATTCCAGAAACCTAGCTCAGAGAATCAATACATGAATGAGATGATAGATATTAGACATGAACTAGGAGAATCTGTATGGGAGATTGACTAGAGATTCAAATGATTGAAGGGAAAGCTAAAGTATGTTATGCCATATATGAAACATAGGCATTTGTTTGTCAATTCATTGCTCCCACAGTTGAAATACCATTTACAACAACAAAAGTTTCAAACTCAAGCAGAGGCTCTACAAGAAACCCTACAACTGGAAGAGAACCAATATCAAAAGACCAATCCAACCATAGAGGAGATGAAGGAGGATCCGAAGAACTTAAAATTCCAGCTAAACTAGAACAAAGGTAAGGACAAAAGAGAATTCGTTTGGTGTACAACATGTAGGACAGAAGGACACCATAAGAATGAATTCCCAACATTCGCACAGTACATGGAAGTAGGACTGCCAAACCCATTTCCAATAGGAGGACTATGGTGTGAGATCTGTAAGAAATAGGGGCATGATCCATATCACTGCCCAAGGATACAGAAATACCAGACATTACCTAAGAGTTCATATTGCAACTTTTGCAAGTCAGTAGGCCATGAGGAAAAGGATTGTAGGACCATGGACCTGATGAGGGAAATAACATCATATGCTTACAGGGTGCATGCATAAATGATGATCGGGCAATCCACACCACAGTTTAACTAAGTACCGACCCCATATAACACTGCGTAACAGCGGTATAAAACTGCACAAAAACAATATAACACTGCCCAACCACAATAAAATACTGCACAATGATCCAAAAAGGATCAAGAGAAGGCTAAGAATAACTCAGAACTCACAGAGGCAACTTAGAACACTTAGAATGGCTCCAACAGATAGAGAAAGGGAAAAAATCCAAAGTTCCCAATACTCCGTGAAAATGACATGATCACGAAGAGTGCGTTGCAAGCTTTCTAACGATGGAAATGACTCTTCAAAAAGAGTTACGGTTTGAAATATATTCATGGTCAAAGTTGTGGTCAAACAAGACCAATCAACACGGGACACATCATCATTCGTATTGCTAACGTCAGCATGACATCAACAACTGACAAGGTAGGGTGATGTCATCATACAATATGTTGACGTTAGTATGCCATGTGGCATCACCAAAGGCTGCCATGTGTCACCCTCCATTGGAATTTTCAGGGGTCCAAGTGGACCAATAGAAAAGTGCCACGTGGCACCCCTAGGAGACGCTACGTGGCACCATCTAGGAAGCTCCATGTGTCAGTACTGAATGACTGGGAACCACGTCAGCGTACAGGTGGGTGTATTAGTGGCTGCCACCTGGCCCAATCATCAGGCAACATGTGGCAGCCCGAGAAATGTTCAATGTTGACCTGTGAACAACTTTGATTTAAAAAAAAAGGATGGCACATCCTCCAAATCTGGTAGACCATGCCAATGTTAGAAGCTTCGATAGAGGATCAACTATACTTAGTGCGGCATCTAACGAATCTGTCAACACACACACACACACACACACACACACACACACACACACACACACA
>ML779555.1:25990-46427 GCA_009831015.1 Picea engelmannii
AACCACTCAAAAATGGAGTCCGGTGGGTTCGATCACGGAACCTCCGCCTAACCCAACGCTCTAATAAATCCACCATAACCAGCACGCCACACGGCGTTGCTTACTTTATCCACCAATTTTATTATTTAAGAACAAAAATATGCCCAAATTTGAGGGGGAGGCGCGAATGTACCGTACGAATGTGGGCATGCATTATGAGGCAAAGAATGTCATAATTGGAGGTTGCAGAGGGCACAAAAACTGAGACCAAATTTCTCTTGAGCCTGGGAGTGCCAAAGTCGGATCAGAGTGTGGAGACAATCCTTTTTGGGTAATTTGACACCATGAATCCAATGGTGATGTTTTTTTTCTGATCTAAGCATTATTTTTGAAGCTTGATTTCAGAATGATGTATATTCATGTATTTGCCAAATTCTTTTGCTGAGTTAATGAAAGAGCCTACCCATTTGAGAGCAAGACTCGGAGGCATAGTCCACTAGGGACGAAATCTGCTATCAAGTTTTTTTGTTCATATCTGATGCTTATGTCTCTTCATTTTTAAGTTTTCCCTTCTTTAATGGTGCACTTTAATTTATTTTCATTTAATACAATTATTTATAAGTCATGATGAAAAGATCATGAATTATGTTGGTATCAGAGCAATCGTATTTGACTTGAATTGTTGAGTGTGAATGCTTACTAGGGCCAAGCATAAGCAGGGTGAAGGAACTCTAAATACTTTCAATCCCAAAGTTGGTCGTGTATCCAGAAGGAAGAAAATGGCAGAAGAGGACAAGCGTGATGAACAAGAGAAAATATTTCACATGGTCTTTTATTGCATGTCAGAAATGGTTGAGTGAATGTATGGAGATTACAAGAGGAGGATGAAGAAGAAAGGGAAGAAAAATGAAGCACATGCAGATGATGATGATTCAGTAAACCAAGGGGCTGGAGGAGATCCTTCTGAGCCTCCATCTTCACCTTCGAGTTCTAGCTCTTCTTCCTTTGAGCATTCTCATCATTCTCATGATTCTAGCTGTTGTCGCAAGAGTTGGTTCTAGGCTATAATAGAGCCAAGCCTTAGCACATTTTAAATGAAATAAATTTTGTTGATTGATCAGTCATAGGAGGCTTCTATAACTAGGTCTGAAATAGGCCCTTCACTCATTTATAGATTAGAAACGAAGAGGCATGACCTTGTTTGTCTAATTGATTTAATAAAGAAGATGGATAGAGGATAGGAGATGAAGAAGACTGGAACAAAGAGTTAGGTATATAATTCTGATAAGTATAATATTTATTTAGATGGAGGAATGAAAAATAACTTCAAAAGACAAACATGGATATATATATAACTTGTAAATTAGGCAGAAACAATCAAGCTATAGGTCTTGTTTTGATCACAACATAAATAGAGGAAAAACTGAACCTAACAGGCAGCCCAATAAATGACTATAGCAAAGGTATTACTGAATTTTATCAATTACAAGTTGAATATGTATAATAAGGAAGAAATAATGAATGTAAACCTGAGAAAACAATACAGGAAAAACAAAATTACACAGTGACGAGGTGCATAATCTCTTGGCATTCTATTCTATATTTGCTGAAAAGGAATACATAACAAACCAAGCCTCCAAAAGGCTCTTGGGCTGTTCCCCCCTGTTCAAATGTTACAAAGATGCCTCATATAGGTATTGAGGTCGAAATTCTCCCTAATCTAAAAGATAACAACAGTTACAATCAATTCTTGAAACTTTCTACCATAGAAAATGGGCCAAACTATTGAAAACTGGGGTTGCGGTTATGGTCCTGTATCTCTCGAATCGAGAAAGTTGTGTATAAATTGAAAGAGGCCTTGGTGCATATGTTTAATCTGAGAAAAAACCTCTCTAATTTCCTTGAGATCCATTTTCATTTGCCCCAAATCTGCATTTTACAAACATGTGTCAAAACAGGAAAATATGAGATTCCAAAAATTAGGGCTCGAAGATGGATTCGATTCTCCCAATATGTGACACCTGTAGGAAAAATGAGAGAGGCTATTGATAGCTGATGTGTTAGGCAAAAAATAGTCCGACCGTTTCTCAAAATGATCCTCCAGTCACTCAGAATCATCATTTGAAAATGATGACTCAGGACAGTAAAAAAAACATCACATTTCTGAAAACGAACCTCATCTTGTGGGGGAATTTTGGCTGCCTTCCCAAGCTCTAGATGAAATTATGAAGAAACCACTGGAAATATTAGGATCTTTGAATGTCGATCGACTATTCGAACACGGAAAATGGCCTCTCCAAGGCTGATAAAAATGGTTTTTTTCCAAGGCAATTTTTTGCGTGAGGCTGGAATCCCGATTTTGGGCCTTCAGGTTTTGGGAAAATGGGGCAGTGGTTAAAATATCTACGTCGGACAAACCATCGATGGCCAAAACCCTGAAATGATGACGTGGAATTTATGTAAAACCCTTCTAGTGATTTTCTTGCCATGTATTGCATTCTTTTCGTGCTTCCTCGTGAGCTCTTCCTCTATGTGGCTTAATGTGTGGTGCTTGAACGCTTGGTCTCTCAGACAACTGGTGTCATATCGTAGATGTTTGGCCTTGTTACACCCATGGGTTCTCTCCTTGGATTTTTGCGTGAGTTGTCTTGTGACTGTTACACTGTTGTGACATTTCAGATCATGAGAATGGGGCGCAATCATTGTTATCATTCAATTAAAAGAAACGTTAAACCAACCACAACGACTGAACATAAGTAAACAACCCATTATTTGGAGCTTATATCGGCATTATTTGACATGAAGATGACACGTAGAAAACATTCAGTGATGCATCTGACAGATGGGTGGCCATTTTTTCCCACTTGCACTTTCGGTAGCTAAGGGCATATGAAATCTGAGGTTTAAGCTACCAAAATCCAAAATTTTAATATTTATTACAACATAGGCTCCATCTAGGGATGGTGATTTCCTGCAAAGCACCAAGAACAGTAGACCACATGCCTTCATCCATTGGGCGACCTGAAATCAACCTTATCAAACTATGAACTCTGTCATTTAACTTGCGCCTTTCTAAAACAAAAAACCGCTTGTGCATTCATTGGGCTATGGAATCGTAATGCCTTTAAACAAAACCATACTATATTCCAAACTAAACTGGAAACATATTGAAAAGCACTGCTGTACTCTAATGCTCAAAGTCAAGCTTATTTATATACATCACCTACTCTAATTGATATCACTGCTTTTTTCAAGTATAGGAAAACTTCCAAATCAACCTAGAGAGTATTCGACTAACAAACTTAATTATGCTTCCATATTTGAGCAGAAAAATGATAGGAGCAACTGCAAATTTCAAAACATGCCCTGGGAGTAGATACTTATAGTTTTGAAATTCAGACTTCAAGAAGTTGGAAATAAAAAATTCAGTCCCCCATTTTGACTCCATATAAACTACTACTGGATCATAGAAGGGAAGAGATATACCACTTTCACAACTAATCCATACTTCCTCCTGTTGGGCAAGCTGTCTGAAATGTTTTTGCACACTTTGTCCACTGCTGATTTTTTCTTCCACTAGTGCAAAAATGTCGCATTGAAACTTACTGGTATGTTGCTAAATACGGAGGAGAGATCAATTGTTTCAGTAACCCCTGCTTATGTCCTTCATCTATTGTCCAAAGATATTCTTGGTAGTTTTCATACATAGGTTGATCTCTTTCATGATGTCATTTATTGCTTTCTTGTTGAACCAAAGTTTCTTGTTGCTCATCATCTTCAGAAACACATTCATCAAACAAAGGAGGATTGTCATAAATTTTCGTGTTTGATGAAAAAGAAATCTACTCTTCTTGTTCTTCTGGATATTCATCATAAACAAGTTTAGCAGATAACTCAGGAGTGTCATCAGTCAGACAAATTCTCTGAATATCAACTATGAAGCTATCTATCTCAAATCCACACTCCTCCAAATCATAGTCTAAAGCATATTTAAACTACAAACATTCTTCAAGGTTATTAAACATGATAGCCCTATCTTCTTCATGAAACAAAACAGTGTCTACAAGATGATCCTGTGGCAGGAAATCATCATCATAAATTGGTTTACTAACTTCCTCTAAAGTTCCATGGTTGTCATCATTTAAACTTTGATTTTCATTTTCAGTAATAGAATAAGTTTCACTCACATGTTCAGGATTGTGTGAATGCTGCAAATCTGTGTAAGCAAGGGCTGTAACATAATTGTTCAAGAGAAGATATATATCTTCTTCTGTTAAAGGAGGAGGTGGCTTGTGTAATTTCCGGATCAAGCAACTATTGTTTTCTTTCTCTTCTGCAGGTTTACCATGATGTTGAATATTTTTTGCTTGAATATGGTCACAAGAGCTATCATATCATGTTTCTTTATCAACCAATTCTTCGTCATGATGGTCATCTTCATCCACTTGAGAAATTTTTGTTGTTTCTTCCTCCTCTTCAAGAGGATTTGTATGATTTTTTTGTCTTATGAATTCTATATTATAGCAATCTTCAAAAAGGATTTCAGTTGAATATATCCTCTTACAATGTTGATGAAAAAGTGTGTGAAAATATTTCAATGAAGGAATACTAGAATGGGGTAAAGATTTATACCATAGTCTAACATATCTTTCCAGTGAAAACATAAACAACTTCATGAGGAAATCTTCACGATGTACATTTAATTCATCCATGAGCTTGTGGAATTCAAGAAAGTGTTGAGCAGGATTATCGTCCACATATCCTCCAAATTTAGGAAGGACATCTTCCCAAATTTTAATTTCTGGAACAGTGTTTGGAAAACCATAAACATTTGTAAAGTCTAGAGGAGCAAACCTTGCAGCAATCCGAGCAGCGAACGAATTCAACATTTTGAGACCAGTGGAGTTGCCAGTGAATCATGTAGAGTCTTCAAACCAAGGAGTTTCCAGGTTAATTATCATATCCAATTGAATGCCTATCCCTTGTTCACCATCAAGGAATAGCTCTAAACCTTTGTCGTATCCCAAGGAAGATAGCTTCATTCCCCCGTCCCCGACAACGGTGCCAGAAAACGTTGTCGCAAGAGTTGGTTTTAGGATGTAATAGAGCCAAGCCTTAGCACATTTTAAATGAAATACATTTTTTTGATTGTTTAGTCATAGGAGGCTTCTAGAACTAGGTCTGAAATAGGTCCTTCACTCATTTATAGATCAAAAACGAAGAGGCATGACCTCGTTTGTCTAATTGATTCAATAAAGAATATGGATAGATGATAGGATATGAAGAAGACTGAAACAAAGAGTTAGGTATCTAATTATGATAAGTCTAATATTTATTTAAATGGAGGAATGACAAATAACTTCGAAAGACAAACATGCATATATATAACTTGTAAATTAGGTAGAAACAGTCAAGCTACAAGTCTTGTTTTGCTCATAGCATAAACAAAAGAAAAACTGAACCTAATAGGATGCCCAATAAATGACTATAACAGAGGTATTACTGAATTAGATCCATTACAAGATGAATCTGTAAAAGGAAGAAATAATGAATGTAAACTTGAGAAAACAATACAGGAAAAACAAAATTACACAATGACGAGGTGTAGAATCTCTTGGCATTCTGTTCTATATTTGTTGAAAAGGAATGCATTACAAACCAAGCCTCCAAAATGATCTTGGGTTGTTCCTCCCTATTCAAATGTTACAAATATTCCTCATATAGGTATTGAGGTCGAAATCCTCCCTAATCTAAAAGATAACAACAGTTACAATCAATTCTTGAAACTTTCTGCCATAGAATATGGGCCAAACTGCTGAAAACCGAGGCTACGGTTATGATCCTGTATCTCTCGAATCGCGATAGCTGTGTATAAACTGAAAGAGGATTTGGTGCATCTATTTATTCTTAGCAAAAAATTCTCTCAGTTCCCTGAGATCGATTTTCATTTGCCCCAAATCTGCATTTTACAAACATGTGTCAAAACAGGAAAATATGAGATCCGAAAATTAGGGCTCGGAGACAGATTCAATTCTCCCAATATGTGACACCTGTAGGAAAACTGAGAGAGGCTATTGATATCTGATGTGATAGTCACAAAATGATCCTCCAGTCGCTTGGAATCATCATTTTAAAATGATGACTCAACACAGTAAAAAAAATGCCACATTTCTGAAAACGAACCTCATTTTGTCGGGGACTTTTGACTGCCTTCCCAAGCTCCAAATGAAATTCTGAAGACACCAATGGAAATATTAGGATCTGTATATGTCGATCGACTATTCGAATGTGGAAAATGGCCTCTCCAAGGATGAGAAAAATGGTGTTTTCCCAAGGAATTTTTTTGCGTGAGGCTGGAATCATGATTTCAGGCCTTCAGGTTTCGGGAAAACGGGGCAGTGGTTAAAATATCTACGTCGTCCAAACCCTGGATGGCCAAAACCACAAAATGGTGACGTGGAAATTATGTAAAACACTTCTATCAATTTTATTGCCGTGTATTGCATTCTTTTCATGCTTACTCGTGAGCTCTTCCTCTCTGTGGCTTAATGCATGGTGCTTGAATGCTTGGTCTCGGTAGACTGGTGTCATATAGTAGATGTTTGGCCCTGGTAAACCCGTGGGTTCTCTCCTTGGAGTTTTGTGTGAGTTGGATTGTGACTGTTACACTATTGTGACATTTCAGATCATGATAATGGAGCGCAATCAGTGTTATCATTCAATTAAAAGAAACGTTAAACCAACCACAACGACTGAACATAAGTAAACAACCCATTATTTGGAGCTTATATTGACATTATTTGACATGAAGATGACACGTAGAAAACATTTAGTGATGCGTGTGATAGACAGGTGGCCATTTTTTCCCACTTGCACATTCGGTAGCTAAGGGCATATGAAATCTGAGATTTAAGCTACCGAAAGCCAAAATTTTAATATTTGTTACAACATAGGCTCAATCTAGGGATGGTGCTTTCCTACAAAGCACCAAGAATAGTATACCACGTGCCTTCATCCATTGGGCAACCTGAAATCAACCTTATCAAACTTTGAACTTTGTCATTTAACTTGCGCCTTTCTGCAACAAAAAATTGCTTATGCATTCATTGGGCTATGGAGTCGTAATGCCTTAAAACAAAACCATACTGGATTCCAAACTAAACTGGAAACATACTGAAAACCATTATTGTACTCTAATGCTCAAAGTCAAGCTTATTTATATACATCACCTACTCTAACTGATATCACTATTTTTTTCAAGTATAGGAAAACTTCCAAATCAACCAAGAGAGTATCCGACTAACAAACTTAATTATGATTCCATATTTGAGAAGAAAAATGATAGGAGAAACTGCAAATTTCAAAACATGCCCCGGGAGAAGGTACTTATCATTTTGAAATTTAGACTTCAAGAAGTTGGAAATAAAAAATTCAGTCCCCCGTTTTGACTCCATATAAACTGCTACTAGATCGTAGAAGGGAAGGGATATACCACTTTCATAATTAATCCATACTTCCTCCTATTGGGAAAGATGTCTGAAATGTTTTTGTGCACTTTGTCCACTGTTGATTTTTTCTTCCACTGGTGCAAAAATGTTGCATTGAAACTTATTGGTCTGTTGCTCAATAGTTGCTAAACAGGGAGGAGAGATCAATTGTTTTAGTAACCCCTGCTTATGTCCTTCATCTGTTGTCCAAAGATCTTATTGGTAGCTATCATACATAGGTTGATCTCTTTCATGATGATGCTGATTGATTTATTGTTGAACCAAAATTTCTTGCTACTCATCATCTTCAGAAACACTTTCATCACATTCATCAAACAAAGGAGGAATGTCGTAAATTTCCGTGTCTGATGAAAAAGAAATATGCTCTTCTTGTTCTTTTAGATATTCATCATAAACAGGTTCAACAGATAACTCAGGAGTGTCATCAGTCAAACAAATGCTCGGAATATCAACTGTGAAGCTATCTATCTCAGATCCACACTCCTCCAAGTCATAGTCTAAAGCATCTTCGAACAACAAACATTCTTCAAGGTTATTAAACATGACAACCCTATCTTCTTCATGAAACAAAACAGTGTCTACAAGATGATCCTCTCGTAGGAAATCATCATTATAAATTGGTTTACTAACTTCCTCTAAAGTTCCATGGTTTTCATCATTTAAACTTAGATTTTCATTTTCAGTAATAGAAGAAGTTTCACTCACATGTTCAGGATTGTGTGAATGCTGCAAATCTATGTAAGCAAGGGATGTAACATAACTATTCAGGAGCAGATCTATCTCTTCTTCTATTAAAGGAGGAGGTGGTATGTGTAATTTCTGGATCAAGCAACTATTGTTTGCTTTCTCTTCTGCAGGTTGACCATGATGTTGAATATCTTTTTCTTGAATATGATCACAAGAGCTATCATATCCTGTTTCTTTATCAACCAACTCTTCGTCATGCTAGTCATCTTCATCCACTTGAGAAATTTCTGTTGTTTCTTCCTCCTCTTCAAGAGGATTTGTATGATTTTTTTGTCTTATGAATTCTATATTACAACAGTCTTCAAAAAGGATTTCAGTTGAATATATCCTCTTACAATGTTGATGAAAAAGTGTGTGAAAATCTTTCAATGAAGGAATGCTAGAATGGGGTAAAGATTTATACCAGAGCCTATCATCTCTTTCCAATGAAAACATAAATAGATTCATGAGGACATCTTCATGATGTACATTTAATTCATCCATGAGCTTGTGGAATTCAAGCAATTGTTGAGTGGGATTATCGTCCACATATCCTCCAAATTTAGGAAGGACATCTTCCCAAATTTTAATGTCTGTAACAGTGTTTGGAAAACCATAAACATTTGTAAAGTCTAGAGGAGAAAACCTTGCAACAATCCGAGAAGCGAACAAATTCGACATTTTGAGAGCAGTGGAGTTTCCAGTGAATCATGTAGAGTCTTCGAACCAAGGAGTCACCAGGTGAATGATCACATCCAATTGAATGCCTATCCCTTGTTCACCATCAAGGAATAAATCTAAACTTTTGTCATATCCCAGGGAAGATAGCTTCGTTCCTCCGTCCCTGACAACGGTGCCAAAAAATGTTGTCGCAAGAGTTGGTTCTAGGCTGTAATAGAGCCAAGCCTTAGAACATTTTAAATGAAATAAATTTTGTTGATTGATCATGTTGATTAAGGTTGGTTGTCATTGATGTCAACCCTTGAAGAAATCCCTGCAGCACAAAGGTTTGGGTAATGAACCCAAGATTGTTTGATGTAAATATGACTCATTATTGTCTTATCATGGTTGATAAGAAGTAAAGATGGATGAACTCCAAAGTGGTCCCCTTATGGTGAAATCCCTCATGGTAAGACGCTTTGTGGAGTAAGAGAACCCATGATTAATTGTGGAATAATGAGATGAAGGACAATGAATTTGTCAGGTAAACTATCCTAGATGGTTAGTGCTTATCATTCCATTTATGGGGGTATGTGGAATGTCACATAACTCCTCACGGTTAGAGAGTTATGGCCATGAGAAGTTGGAGACCCCAGGTTTGGGTAATGGACCCAAGTTTGTTTTATGGATAATGGTATGAGTTATGATATATTTTCAGATAATATTATTCTATAGGGACAATAAATGTCATTCCATTTCTGGTGTTATGTGGAACGTCCCATAAATCCTCACGGTTTGAGAGTTATGGCCTTACGAAGTTGGAGGACCCTCATATGTCATCTAGAAGCCCCAAAAGGTCAAAGTAGTCAAAGTGATTTAAGAGATTTTAAAAGGTCAATAATAAAGTGAAGTAATGAGTGTATTATAAGTCAAAGTGAATACAAAATAAATTATTTCAATAATAAATTTAATGGAGAAATTAGAAGTGGGTTAACCCTAAAATAAGGAAAGTGGGACCAAGTGACCTAGAAGATGTTTTTAAGGAAGCTACTTGGAGAGTATAAATAAGAGGCAAGGCTCTCTCATTTAAAACACACTTGAGAATATTAAATATCTATAGGTGTCTGAGGTAACCAAGGATATCTAAGACAAAATTTTGATGGAAGGTGAATAAAAGAAGGCTGAAATGCAAGGAAGGATAAATTCTTTTGATGGTGCTTTCTAAGGTATGTTATTTACAGGTCATCTCACCATTTTTGCTATAACCTTTTTTCTATAATGATGCAGTATGTGAAATTGCCTATCCATTGAGAAAACATATCCATATATCTGTGGTAAAACATTCAGGTTGTGGGTCATTGTATTTTTGGAGTTACACTCCGTGGAAAATAGGGTTTGTGGCTAGTCATGAAACTAGTCAAAAACATGTGTTTCGGGTAAAAACGTCATAACTTTTTCATAAAAGATCCAAATTCAGTGAAACCAAATGTTTTGGTTAGGGTACAGTTTGTAGCATGTCGTGTCACATTTTTCTTTCAATTCAACAAATATTCCAGGCATGGAACACTCTACAAGGTCGCTCTCTAGAATAAGACAAAATTCAACAAGGTATGCCATTTTTGCTATAACTCATTTTTTGAGAGGTTCCAAGTAGTGAGACCTGGAGGAATTGCATAAAACACACTGAAGAACATTGTGTATCAGTTTTAGATCTTTATACATTACAGGTACAAAGTTATGATTACTTCAAGTTAGGGTTGTTGACTAATCCAAAACTAGGCATGTGAGACTAAAGAAGAGTTTGATGAAAATGCTAGTCTCTTGTTGTTGAAGTTAAGGAAGGTTTGCAGGAATGTGATCATATACATCATGTATATTATAGAGCTACAAATCAGATTTGGATGATGAAATTGATGAGGGCTTTTGGTTGAGGTACATGTTGAGTACATGGTTGAGACAAGTAGTTGATGAATTGGCACATACATGAGGTGTATAGTTGATGATGTTGGTACATATTGATGAGTCATAGTTGATGAGTAGTTGACACATGATTGGTACATGTTTGGATGCACTTTTTTATGGTACAGGTTGATTACAGGTTATTTGGTACAAGTTGGTGCATGGTTGATGCACTTGTTTATGGTATAGGTTGATTACAAGTTGATGCATGGTTCAGATTTATTTTTACAGGTTTACAGTGGTATACCTCACAATGACAGGTTGGTCATGGTTCCATCATTCTACTCCTACTTCAGGGTGGCAGGACGGGGCAAGGACAGGTGGTTGTAGCCAGATAACATAGGGGGGTGTAGCCTCCTTCTAGTTGTAGCCTCCTTCTAGTTGTAGCCAGAGAATTGGGGAGTTGGAACTTCCCTCAGGGTGTAGCCTGAGAAACTAGGGGGTTGGAGCCTCCTTCCAGTTGCAGGTGGAAAACAAAGGAAGTTGGTGCGTCCAATAAATGTAATTCTTCAAGAATTATAAGAAAAAGCATTCTGTGGTTTTCTCCTGAGTTGGGTTTCCACGTAAAACACTGGTGTACTGTGTATGTGTATGTTTGTTCATTTGTTCATTGCTTATTTACTCTGCAGTTATTGGATGATAATGCTTCATTGATATAACACTTGGATTATATGGTTAAAAAGGATTAAATTGATCTATTAATTATTCACCCCCCCTCTCAGTAATCCAATAGATCAGTCATAAAAGGCTTCTAGAATTAGGTCTGAAATAGGCCCTTCAATCATTTATAGATCAGAAATGAAGAGGCATGACCTCATTTGTCTAATTGATTTAATAAAGAAGATGGATAGAGGATAAGAGATGAAGAAGACTGAAACAAAGAGTTAGGTATATAATTATGATAAGTCTAATCTTTATTTAAATGGAGGAATGAAAAATAACTTCGAAAGACAAACATGCATATTTATAACTTGTAAATTAGGCAGAAACAATCAAGCTACAAATCTTGTTTTGCTCACAGCATAAACAGAGGAAAAACTGAACCTAACAGGCTGCCCAATAAATGACTATAGCAGAGGTATTACTGAATTAGAGCCATTACAAGTTGAATATGTAAAAGAAGGAAGAAATAATGAATGTAAACCTAAGAAAACAATACAGGAAAAACAAAATTACACAGTGACGAGGTGTAGAATCTCTTGGCATTCTGTTTTATATTTGTTGAAAAGGAATGCATTACAAACCAAGCCTCCAAAAGTCTCTCGGGTTTTCCCCCCCTGTTAAAATGTTACAAATATGCCTCATATAGGTATTGAGGTCAAAATCGTCCCTAATATAAAACATAACAACATTTACAATCAACTCTTGAAACTTTCTGCCATAGAAAATGGGCCAAACTGCTGAAAAATGGGGTTGCGGTTATGGTCATGTATCTCTCGAATCATGATAGCTGTGTAGAAAATGAAAGAGGATTTGGTGCATCTATTTATTCTGAGAAAAAACCTCTCTCATTTCCTTGAGATCCGTTTCATTTTCCCCAAATCTGCATTTTACAAACATGTGTCAAAACAGGAAAATATGAGATCCAAAAATTAGGGCTCAGAGATGGATTTGATTCTCCCAATATGTGACACCTGTAGGAAAACTGAGAGAGGCTATTGATATATTATGTGTTAGGCACAAAATTCTCCAGTCGTTTCTCAAAATGATCCTCCAATCGCTCAGAATCGTCATTTGAAAATGATGACTCAACACAGGAAAAAAATGCCACATTTCTGAAAACGAACCTCATCTTGCAGGGGAATTTTTCCTGCCTTCCCAAGATCCAAATACAATTCTGAATACACCACTGAAAATATTAGGATCTGTAGATTTCGATTGACCATTCGAATGTGGAAAATGGCCTCTCCAAGGCTGAGAAAAATGGTTTTTTCCCAAGGACATGTTTTGCGTGAGGCTAGAATCCCGATTTCGGGCCTTCGGGTTTCGGGAAAACGAGGCAGTGGTTAAAATATCTACGTCGGCAAAAACCCCAATAGCCAAAACCCCCGAAATGGTGATGTGGAATTTATATAAAACCCTTCTATCAATTTTCTTGCTGCGTATTGCATTATTTTCGTGCTTCCTCGTGATCTCTTCCTCTATGTGGCTTAATGCGTGGTGCTTGAACGCTTGGTCTTAGCCGACTGGTGTCATATCATAGATGTTTGGCCCTGGTACACCCATGGGTTCTCTCCTTGGATTTTTGCATGAGTTGGCTTCTGACTGTTACACTGCTGTGACATTTCAGATCATGAGAATGGGGCGCAATCGATGTTATCATTCAATTAAAAGAAACGTTAAACCAACCACAACGACTGAACATAAGTAAACAACCCATTATTTGGAGTTTATATCGGCATTATTTGACATGAAGATGACATGTAGAAACATTCAATGATGCGCGTGATATACAGGTGACCATTTTTTCCCACTTTCACTTTCGGTAGCTAAGGGTGTATGAAATCTGAGATTTAAGCTACCGAAAGCCAAAATTTTAATATTTGTTACAACACTAGCCATAAAGCCTATTTTAAGAAACCATTATTAAAGCTTGATGTAAAAGTTTCTTTACCTATGTTTAATGAAGATGCTAATCCTGAAAAGCTAAATAATTGGATCTGACAGGTTGAAGTGTATTTCCATGTCTAGCATATTGATGAAGAGGAAGTTAAAGTGCAACTGGATTCTCTTCGGTTGGAAGGCACCACTCTCGTATGGTGGGAGAGAAAGATTTAGGATGGAAGTAAGTGTGGTAATATTATTTCCTCATGGTCGGAATTTAAATCAGCGATAAGAAATCAATTTTATCCATTAGGATATTTACATAAAGCAATGATGGAATGGCAAACTTTAAGGAAAATTAAAGGACAAATTGTACAAAGCTTCACAGAAGAATTTAGGAATAAAGCTATTGCATTGAATATTCCTTTGGATTCTTATGAGAACTTAATGAAGTATATTGGTGCACTTCACAGTTATATTCGACATACTTTGCTCTCGTTTAACCCCACTAGTCTTGACGAAGTTTGTGTGCAAGCCACTCACCTTGAGAACACGGGGAAACATGTTCAAGAAGACCCCACAAAGAAACCTTCCAATTTACCACATAATACTTTTAAGAAGTTTAAAAGGAAAGACAAGAAGACCAATACAATGATGAGAGAAGGATGAAAACTATCTTGCACTCATTGCAAGAAGAGCGGTCATGATGAAGAACATTGTTGGAAACTGCATCCAAAAAAGAAACCAAAATAGTTCGGTGGAAAGGGGAGGACAAAGACCGTTGCTACGGTACAACAATATCTTAGTTTCGATTCAGGAGATGAAGGGAAGATCAAAATGGTTGGAGTACAAGGTAAAGATTATCTTCATGCTAATTCTAGTTCCAATGATGAATCTCATGTTGATGAACGAAAGAGGAATGAGTTATTTCACATAAGAGTTGTATCTAAAAATACTAAGATAGATACGCTATTTGATCCTGGTTCCCAAGTAAATTGAATATCTGAAGCACTTGTCAAGAAAATGGGTCTTGAAACGAAACCAGATCTGAAACCTTATCCTCTTGGTTGGGTATGTTACAAAGCAAAACTTAATGTAACAAAACAATGTAGGATCATATTTGCTATTGCTTCAAAATTTTGATTGATGAAGTTGATTTGGATATTGTACCACTTGATATATTTGGCATAGTGTTGGGAAGTCCTTATCTTTATGATAGAAAAGAAATATTCTCTTGAAATGAGAACAAATACCACCTTACTAAGGGGGGAGTGGAATATATTGTTAGAGCTCACAACATTAGGGTGAATACAACACTTGTTAGTGTAGGGAAAATGAAAAGACTGATAAACATTGATAAGAGATATGTACTCATGGTCATCAGAGAGAAAGATGTTGGGACATACAATGCTTTCCAAGGGTATGATCCATCTCATAAAAATGAATTAATTGATATTGTTTCTAAGTATGATGATATTTTTCAGGAACCGGATGGATTACCTCCTAAGAGGGAAATCCAACATGAGATACATCTTCAACAAGATTCTCCTCTTCCTAATGTGGGCATGTATAGGATATCAGTTGTGGAGATGAATGAGATCAAGAAGCAGGTACAAGGCTTATTGGATCAAGGGGTAATCAGACTAAGTTCATCTCCTTGTGTTTCTCCGATTGTGATGGTGCCAAAGAAAGATGGCACATGGTGAATGTGTGTCGATTACTAAGCCTTAAATAAAATCACGATGAAAAATTGATACCCTCTTCCTCGCATAGATGATTTACTTGATCAATTGAAGAATGTTATCTATTTCACTAAGTTGGATTTTCATAGTGGATATCATCAAATTAGAGTCGCAGAACATGATGCATGGAAAACCGCCTTTAAAACCAAACATGGATTGTTTAAGTGATTGGTTATGTCGTTTGGGATTTGTAATGCTCCGACAACTTTCATGCGTGTGACGAATGATGTATTCAGTCCTTTCATATATGCCTTTGTGATTGTATATTTAGACGACATTCTTGTTTTTAGTGGGACTTGGGATGAGCATGTGAGGCATGTAAAGCAAGTATTCAATACTTTGCAAAGGGAAAAGTTGTATGTAAAATTGTCTAAATGTGAATTTGGCAAGACTGCACTTGTATACTTAGGTCATATTGTAGGAGGAGGGCAATTGAAAATTGACCCTTCCAAAATTGATGTAATTGTAATTGGCCTAAGACAAAAAGTGTAATCTAAGTCGAAGCTTCTTAGGTGCAGTCCAGTATTGGAGGAGATTCATTCCCAACTTATCCTTCATAGAAGCTCCTCTGCATGCCTTAGCCAGTGTGAAGAACACTTTTCAGTGGGACGGAAAGAAACAAAAATCTTTCGACACTTTGAAGGGAAATATTAGTACCGCACCAATATTAGCACTGTCGAATATTCAACAACCTTTTGAGATCAAGACAAATGCCAGCGGATACGCCATGGGTGTAGTACTAATGCAATATCATAATCCTATATGTTACCACTATGAAACTTTTAACCAATTTGTTGTTAACTATCTTACATATGATAAAAGAGTTGTATGCATTAGTCCATCATGTAAATAAATGGAAACACTACTTGTTAGGGAAGGAAACCATTATACATACAGATCACCAACCCTTACATTATATTCAAGCATAGACCAAATTGCAACAATCTCGACACCACAGGTGGATGGGTTTTCTACAACATTTTCACTTGGTAATCAAGTGCAAAAAGGGTACAAGTAACAAGGTAGTTGATATGCTTTCTAGACTTCCTATTGTTGTTTCTATTATTTTGAATAATTCTGCTTTTTCTCATGATATCTATATAGAACAATACCCCATCGATGAGGATTTTAAAGAAGTATATACGAAGCTAACTCTTGGTGCATAGGTAGAGAACTATTGTCTGCAGGGAAATTTGCTTTACCATCTTGGAAAGCTATGTATTCCTACAAGTGAATGAGTCCATGTAATACGAGAAGCTCATACTTCTCTTGTGTCTGGGCATTTTGGGGTAGGAAAAACTATGACTCATTTGCAGAGGTTTTGTTACTGGCCTCAAATGAAAGCAATTGTAACTAAATATGTAAAGGGGTGTGTGATGTGTTCTACTTGTAAGCCCACTAATAGAAAACTGAGGCTATACTCACCACTTCATGTTCCATCCCATCCATGGGAAATTATATCCATGAATTTTGTAGGGGGTTTACCCATGACCAAAGGGGGTCATGATTATTTGTATGTTGTGGTGGATAGGTTCAACAAGATGTGTATCTTGATGCCTTGTAAAAAGTAGATCACTGCTGAGCAGACTTCTAATCTCTTCTTTCAACATGTTTGGGTTCACTTTGGATTACCCACATCTATCATATCAGATCGATATACTCGATTCCTTGGGGACTTTTGGACAAGATTGTGGAGAATGATGGACACCAAATTAAAGAGGATCACTGCTTTCCATCCACAGCCCGATGGAAAGACAAAGGTGGTAAATTGAATAGTGATACTTTTGCTTCAACGCTACTGCAACAAGCATCCCAAGGTATGGGATGAATAGATACCCTATGTACAACATGCATACAACCAAGCTTTACATTTATCCACTCAGAGTTCACCTTTTGAGACATGTTTTGGGTACCTACCAAAGGTTCCTTTGGACTTGATGTACGAGAGAGATGTTGATATAAATGAAGAACAAACAGAGGACAGAGCCTGCAAGTTCATCCAGAGGATTCAAAAGATACACCAGGCAACCAGGGAACAGTTGGAGAAAATTCAAGCACAATATAAATCTCAGCATGACAAGCACAGGGTTGATCATTAGCTCCAGGTTGGAGACCAGGTATGTCTTCACATCAGTAAGGAGAAATTGAAGGGTGAAGGAAAGAAACTCAATCCCATTCGTTATGGACCCTTCACTATCTTGGAGAAGAGCGGTACCAATTCTTTTCATCTGGATCTTCCACCTTATATGCAGATCTTCTCAGTTGTGAACGTTGAGAACTTGAAACTTTTTGAGCCTCTCATGATCATGGATCAAGATGAGGAAGTTTCAATACCATTAGTTGATGAGTTTGCACCTAAGTACTTGGATGAGCTACATGAAGATATCATCCTGGACATGAGGACGAGGAATTCATGCAGGGGTGATGTTGACTATCTTCGAGTAGGGTTAAAAGGCACACATCCAAGCAAGGCAAAGTGGATCGAGAAGGGCAAAGTGAGGGGACTCTTCCCTCACTTACCATTAGATTGATGAAATATTTTGGTGGTCCAAAAAGCTCTCAGTGGAAAGTCATGATCCAAAAAGGATCCAAAGAAGGCTAAGAATAACTCAGAACTCACAGAGGCAACTCAAAACGCTCAGAATGGCTCCAGCAGACAAAGAAAGGGAAAAAATTCAAAGTTCCCAAAACTCAGTTAAAACGACATGATCTGAAGAGAACGTCGCAAGATTTCTAACGATGCAAACGTCTCATCAAACATAGTTACGCTTTGAAAGATATTCACGGTCAAACAAGGCCAGTCAGCAGGGGGCACATCATCATCCATAATGCCAACATCAACAACTGACAGGGAAAGGTGATGTCATTGTACGGGATGGGACTTCAGCATGCCACATGGAAACATAAGAGGTTGCCATGTGTCACCCACCATTGGAATTTTTAGGGGTCCAAGTGGACCAATAGAAAAGTGCCATGTGGCGCCCCCAGGAGACGACATGTGGAACCATCCAGGAAGCACCACGTGTTAGTATAGAATGACTAGGAAACATGCCAGCATATAGGAAGACATATCAGTGGATTCCATGTGGCCCAATCATCGGGTGACATGTGGCATCCCAAGAAATGTTCAATGTTGACCCATGAACAAATTTGATTTAAAAAAAAAGGATGGCGGGTCAGCCAAATCTGGTAGACCACGCCAATGTGTAACATCCCGCTCTTGTGCACTGAGTGAAATTTTTCTTTGAGGACACTTTCTGGCAAGTGATATGGATTTTATGCTATTAAAACATTGATTTTGATTATGAGGCATTATGGGTTGGTGACATGTTGTTTTACTGCATTGACATAGACAGGTGCTATTGACTCGGTTTTACTGAGTGTGCAGAATTTTGGACCTCGAGGATGCAGAGGCATCGATGGAACCCCTTGGACTCTGGATCGAGTCATGGGGTGTACCATTGGGGTTTGATTGTTTTATTGTGATATTAGTGCATTTGATTAGATGATATGATTATGGATATATTTATGACATGATTCGTTGATGATACAGGCTGACGATAGCTTGCTGACCAGACTCACATGTGGAGTAGAGGGGTCACGCATGGCTACCAGATATGTTGAGGGAGAGGTGTGGAAAGTAGCCCTGCCACAACCTACTAGCACTCCCGCCGTGGCTCGAACTGTAGGTTAACGTTTACCTATTTCGAGAGGACCCACGATGTCATGAGGGAAAACTGCGACAATCGCTCACGATGATTCTAAGGGGTGCACAATAAGGTGGGGGCCTTACTCCTTAGAGGCCCTTAGTCTCCCACAAGTTCACCTAGCGCAGTATTGACTCCAGGGGTTTTTGATGTCTACCAAGTCAGTTAAGAGGCGAGTGGTACCCTTGGAGCACATGGTGCGTCCTAAAGGGCATGTCACGCAAGAAAAATGGAAAGAGCCGAGTGGCACCCTTAGAGCATGTGGTGCGTCCTAAAGGGCACGTCATGCAAGAAAAATGGAAAGGGAGGTGAGTGTCACCCTTGGAGCACGTGGTGTGTCCTGAAGGGCACATCGTGCAAGGGAACAGATGAGGTGAGTCACACCCTTGGAGAACCTAGTGTGTCCTGAAGGGCACGTCGCCTTGTTAATGATAAATGAATGAACCTAGATGGCCTTAGGATGAATAACGCGATAAGAATTTTTAAAAAAATTTCCCTAATAAAATGTTGCCCAACAGGAAAATTTAAGGTCTAGGTCTAAATTATGCTAGTGGTAAAATTTTATCTTTAATATATATATATATATATATATACACAAAATAAAAATAAAAACAACATAAATAATAATTATAATCTTTGTTAAATATTGTAACAAGAAGGGGGTAAATAATTTAAATGATTCATAAAAATCTGTTAGGATAAAATTTAAAAAGGGAAATAATTGTTTTATTATTTTATGATAATTTAAAATTTATTAATTAAAAAGGAAAAAGGAAAAAAAAAGGTTAATTTCTACACCTGCAAATTTGAGTTCTTAATGAAAAGGGGAAAGAGGGAAATCTAAACTAGGAAAAGAGGGAAACATAAAAAGAAAAGGGAAACACAAGGGAAAAAGTAGAGTGAGGGAAATAGGGGTAATTAATTAATTAAAGAAATTAATTTATGGAGGAACGGAGGGGATGGGTGACACTTGTACGGGGAGGATTTTTAGGATTTAATTTATTAAACATTAAATTAAATAGGATTTTGAGAAGGTACAGGACTTGGAAACTCTATCTAATGGAGGGAAGAGAAGGATGAAGGATCTCTTCTATTTGCATAACGTTACACTGCAAAAATCTATACTTGACTGACTTAGCTTGTGGGAGTTGGGACACCCAACTCGGTGAGGAGTGGTAGCTCGGCCTTGTGAAGCAAGCTGGGAGCTAGCTGAATCTCTAGATAGTGTGTGTGGCCCCTTTACGGCTTGAGGGGCTAAGGGGGAAGAAGAGTACCCCTAGAATTTCCTGGGAGGTACCGGTGAAGTCTCACCAGTCGACAAGCGGGAGTTGCACGGAGCGCGCGGGACGTCACTCAGAGTGGGCAATCAGGCAACGATACACTCTCTTCATTATTGTATGGTAGATTGTTGTAGGATTTATGCTTGGATCTGCATGTTTAATGGAGTAAGTAAACTAATTGTCTAGATTGATCACTGAATTTTCTTTCATAGCCTAGCTTGATGATTGATTGACTCCCATGGCCTTCGTTTCCCTGCATGCCTTGACCTCCTTGTGGTGTGTTTGATTGTGACCATTATGGTGGCTTTTCCTATCATCTCTAGCTCATCAGT
>ML779555.1:46477-56717 GCA_009831015.1 Picea engelmannii
TTCATAGCCTAGCTTGATGATTGATTGACTCCCATGGCCTTCGTTTCCCTGCATGCCTTGACCTCCTTGTGGTGTGTTTGATTGTGACCATTATGGTGGCTTTTCCTATCATCTCTAGCTCATCAGTCCTCGTCTGGGAAGTCGGCCAAGACCCTGATCTACAGTCGTCACTTCGACATTAATAAACCTATGGATCTCAATGCCCTGCCTTTCTGTATGAGGATGGTGAGTGAAGAATGTTCCTGTCAGTCGTCTACCTCTGATGTTTGCCTTGGCGGATGGTTCGCCTTGCGCCTTGATGAGATTATTTAACTCTCCAGTTTTGATTGTTTGCGAAGTTTTTCTTCAACCTCGGCATGCTTATATCTCGTCATTATCTCATTTTTACCTCGTTTTTATATCTTGATGGATGAAATTCTCACCCCGCGTTTTTATTCTTAGATAACTGTAAATTTGTGTTGTGTATCGAGGGATAAGTTTTAACCCTGTGTGGTTTGTTTGGATTGGTCTGCTATATATATATATATATATATATATATATATATATATATATATATATATATACATGTGTGAGTTAAAAGTGATTGTCATTGTCCGTTTCCTATTTTTATACAAATTTCATAATTAAATGTTCTACATAGTAGGATTTAAAATTGTTCAATATGCCTGAATGCTTGGAATCACATGTAAGAATCATCCTGGATAGAAGTTAAAAGAATAGACTAATATTTCTTAGCTGATCTGTAAATGCGAAAGGAACCTTTCTTTTATTAAAATCCTGTGTATTTACGTGTACCTATGGCTGTGATTGTTGTTATTATTGATGTTGTCAAATCTTACCTGTCATGGTTTTCTGCGTTTCTTTTATGGGCTATGAATTTTTTCCTTATGCCTTTAATTCAAAAACTATTATTTTTATCTCTGTCTGCATTTGATGGGTACCCCAAACAAAAAAAAGGGGGGGAGAAAACCCTTAACCCTGGCTGCGTTGAACCATGTATTGTTTAAGTTAACCCTTCCTCTGCATTTAGCTCGGGTATTGACTGCAATCACATTTTTCCTCTACGTTTGGCATGTGAACTGAATGAATTAAGTTCGGTCTGCGATTGTATATCAATGTTTTCTTCTCCACTGTTACCACGGTTATCCCACCCCGATTTTATTACACAGGTATTTATTACCATGACTTGACTGCCCACAAAATTTCTCCCTAAACGTTTGTTGAATGGATGTGGAACTCTCCCACGAAATTAGCCTTTTAAATCATAAATTCACTTTCTGGAATGACCACAGTCTTGACAAATAAAAAATTGACCGTGTGCATGTTGAATTCGCCCACCCTTTTTTTTTGCTATTCAATTCATAACTGACTTGCAGTAATGACTACGATTTCACCTTCAAACTGTGACTGTGTTTTCCCTTGAGTGATGGACTGCATTGATGTCGATTGGATTCATTTTCCTTTAATTGTTGAGTTGTTGTCAACTGGGCACGATTGGCCACCCTGTGGGCACTGCGTTTTTGCTAATTTTGCCACAATGAATTAAATGGATAACAATTAGTTAAATGCCTTACTAGTGCCAGATTCATTGCTATGTAATGGTCACATTAATTGCCTTGATTTTAGCTAACAAATAAAATGGATAATAGTGAGTTAAATGCCTTGTTATTGCTAGATTCATTGTTATGTAATGGTCATATTAATTGCCAGAACATTTGCTACAACAATGTAAATGGCCAGTAGATTCATTCTTTGGATTAAATGACACATCGAGTTAAATGTTAACTAACACCTTACATGCCTTGCTATTGCTATATTACTTGTTATGACAACATTCATGTAGACTACCTTGTTAATGCAATTTTAATTGTTGTGTTAATGGTCACGTAATTGCCTTGTTATTTCTCTATTAATTGTTAAGTAACCGTTAGGTTAATTTTCCTCGATAAATTGCTCCATCCCTACTACTAGTTAGTAGTTTCCTTATAATATTATTAGACAAATAGTGTTGTTAATTCGATCAATATAACTAGAATACATGCTAAGATTTAATTGTTCATAAGTGTTATAATGATATAATTCTACTTTAAGATTGTTAATGTTGTTATTTAAGTTAATGACTAGTTGTAACTTAGACGTGCTCTGTCTAGAATGGCAACTCATGTTAAAAGCGATTGTAATCATTGACTAGATTGGACTGGGTGATTGGTTGGGTGAGGAATTTGCCATGTATTGGATTGTGACATCCCTTATCTTCGTACTCTGATGTTTCATCGACCAGTTGTTAGGGTATGGGTGTGGTTTTCCTCTCAGTTGTCGATTTCTAGCACGTAGGATAATCTAGATTCCTTGGTCCAGATAGGATGTGTCGCGCCAATGTTATTGACGCACCTATCACCTAGGAATGACATGATTCCTAATGAGGGGATCGTGGTGCACCCTGGAGAATAGCGACGAACAAGATCTTGGTCGGAGTAGGTGTTTTAGCGTGAGTGTTGACGAGCATGCAAGTTTCTCTTAGCGCAAGGGCCAAACGCCTTCAGGCGTGAGGTCCACGCACCTTGAGGTTATAGTCCTTGTTTGTCTAGGCTGTGAGGTCGGAATGGGATGTTGTTCCTTATCTTGTAGGTGTGGTCATGTTTGCGTCGGACTGGTAGTCATCCTCCTTGTTATTTTGAGCACATTTTGCCAGTTGTCTTTGTGCCTATGTGTGGTGTCATAGTAACCTGTTGCCTGGACTGCATGATTGCGTTCGTAGTCAGTGGTGTGGATAAAATGTTGTTGTCGTCACCTTATTTCCTCTTAACTCTTAAAAACAAAAAAAATTCCACTTGTTCGCTTGTTGTCGTAACTAGGGAGTGTTACATATGGTATCAGAGCGGGTTCAACCCACGACTTGGGATCACTATGACTTTCATTGATGTGATTTGATTATGATGTTGCTAATTAAGTTGACTTATATTCATGTAGGTAATCATGGTTAGAGGAATCCGTGGAGGCAGACGACGAGGTGCTAGGGGAGGAGGCATGACGCCTCTAGTAGCATCCACGCCTGAGGGGTCTAACCCCCAAGGAGATGAATAGGTTGTCGGGCAGGAGCAGATAGCAGTTGGTGATGTGGTCGGAATGATGAGATATTTTCACTGCATGTATGAGGCACTGATCAGATGTTTGGATAGAGATAAGGCCAGGGCGCTGGCACCTCCTGAGGGTCCACTGCGCACTCCGGTCGGTACTGGTAGCATTCACCGTGAACTTGAGAAGGTCAAATTTCCCGAGTTCTTTGGTTCCCTAGATGGCGCAGCTACTAAGGCATGGTTGGAGAATATGGTGATGTGCTTTGCACTTCACGATTATACCTCCAACATGAAGGTCTGCATGGCGGTATTCCAACTAAAAGGAAGCACTCTTCTATGGTGGAAGATGATCCTACCGCAGTTGAACATGGTCGTCGAAGACATGTCATGGGAACTGTTCGTGGAATGGTTCCAAGAGAGATACCTATCAGAGGAATTCATTGAGTGTCATTTCAACGAGTTCAATGCTTTATGATAGGGCGGTCGTACAATGCTCAAGTATGAGGCTCATTTTATGGAGTTTCTTCAATATGGTCCACATCTTAACACTGAGAAACTTAAGGTCAACAGGTTCATGTTCGGCCTTAACAACAACATACATGAAAAGGTTAGGATTTTGATGCCTCAAACCTTGTATGATGTCATCCAAAAGGCCCTCATAGAAGAGGAGGAGCTTATCAGTGGGGATTAGACTAGGACTCCAGCGAGACCAGTAGGGCAGGTGTCATCCGATGCGCAACAGCATCAGACACCATCCAGGCATACTCCAAGGTGTCGTGGCTTCCAAAGGGGATCCACTTTCACTACACCTTGGCGATTGACGCCTTAGCAATGAAAACCTTATCGTGGACCACAACATCAGTAGCATCATCGACTGCAACAACAATAGTTTAGGCCTGTTTAGCAGAACAAAACAAGATTCCAGGCCGGTGGGCTGTCATCTTCTACTTCGGGTACCAGGACTACTGGGCCGAGGAAGGGGTGTTGGATGTGTGGGGAGACACACTACCAACATGAATGCCCTGTGGAGAGGAATAGATCATCTATATCAGCTGGACCCACTACAGTGGGAGATTTGGGCAAGGCCAATCAGATTCATGTAGTGGTGAATAATCGCCAGGCAGAGCATCATTCGACTGTGCTCGAGATGACAGGTACCATCGTTGACCAGACCCTTAGTATTTTGATATATCTCGGTGCTACTGAGAGTTTGATTTATGGTGTAGTGCTAAAAAGGATTAAGGTAAAGGCAGTTGAACATGATGAGTTTAGCTTTGTAGAGATGGCCTTGGGAGCCAAACAAAAGGTTGGAGGAAATGTTAAGGGTTGTATCCTTAACCTGGGAGAGTTTGTCACCAGGGCCAACCTATACGTCAAAATCTTAGGATCTTATGATGTTGTGATCGATATGGACTGGTTGGAATCGCATGAGGCGATACTCAAATGCAGGACGAAATGATTGAGCTTGGTCGATGATGAGGGACAGAGATGTGTGATTATAGGCCGGAACTAGGGAGTTTCCCTGAGGTTCATCTCTTCCTTGCAGCTTCACAGGAGCATGCGCAAGGGCTATAAGATTTATGTGATCTTCGTGTTAAATAAGAAGGGAGTAGTGGAAGGTCTAGAACACCTTCTGGTGGTGAGGGAGTTTGCAGAAGTCTTTCCAGAGGAGTTACCTGGGATGTTTCCGGAGAGGGAATTGGAGTTTACCATAAACCTAAAACTGGGGACTGAACCAATAGAAAGAACACCTTATCGGATGTCGACCCCAGAGTTACAAGAGTTGAGAATGAAACTGAAGGAATTGTTGGACCTGTGACTGATATGTACAAGTGTGTCACCATGGCGTGCACCTATTATTTTCATACAAAAGAAGGATGGGTCGTGGAGCCTCTGCATTGACTACCATCAATTGAACAAGGCCATGATCAAGAATCGATATCCATTTCTGTTGTTCGATCAGTTCAAGGGTACGATGGTGTTCTCAAAGATCGATTTGCGATCAGGGTATCACCGGTTATGGATCAAGGAGGATGATGTCCCTAAGACCAACTTCAAGACAAGGTTTGGACATTACAAGTTTATTGTTTTACCGTTTGGATTGACAAACTCCCCAAGGGTATTTATGAGTTTGATGAACATGGTGTTCCATGAGTACTTGGGCAAGTTCGTCCAAGTATTCATTGACGATATTTTGATTTACTCTCGGACGAAGGAGGAACATGACAAGAACTTATGCTTGGTACTATAGTGTTTGTGAGAGCACAAATTGTATGGGAAGTTGTCCAAATGTTCATTTTATCAGTCAAATATTCACTACTTAGGGCATGTCATCTCCGACGAAGGTATCACCATGGATCCAGCTAAGGTCGAGGATATATTGAAATGGCCTGCGTCGACGAATGTCCTGGAAGTGCATAGATTCATGGGTTTAAAAGGATACTATTGAAGGTTCATCGAGGGATTTTCGAAGATGGAAAATCCGATCACGGAATTACAAAAGAAAAACAAGAAGTTTGTTTTGACTGAGAAATGCACATAATCATTTCGGAGGCTCAATGAGATGTTGACAACAACATTGATACTAAAGGTCCCTGACATCGATGCAGACTTCCTAGTATGCATTGACGCATCCAAGGAAGGCTTAGGTGGAGTCTTGACGCAAGACAATAGAGTGATCGCTTACATCTCAAGGAAAATGAGAAGGCATGAGGATAACTATGTGACACACAACTTGGAGTTGTTAGCCATCATTTATGCCTTGAAGGTTTTGAGACACTACCTTGTTGGACGAAAGTTTGAACTAAAAATGGACCACTGTGGACTACAACACATCTTTACGCAAAGCGACCTGAACGCGCGACAACGACGTTGGTCGGAATTGATTAGCGAGTATGACTTCAAGAATAATTACATAAAAGGAATAGTGAACTGAGTGGTAGATGCATTGAGTCGGAGACCACACATATTTTTGGTGCTGCCTCTTCAGATGAATCTACGTGAAAAGATTCTAACTTTAGAGCGTGATGATGACTGGTACAAAGAGGTTGAGGTTTTTATCAGACAAAACACAATGATGGTACCAAGATTTGAAGGATTTTCATTTGATAGCGATGGTTTATTGAGGTTTAAAAATTGAATTTACGTATCACCGAACGACGAGTTGAGGATGTTGATCCTAAGAGAGGCTCATAGAACAGTTTACATGGCTCACACGGGAGTCACAAAGATGAGGGTATACCTTAAACCCTTATTCTTATGGAAGGGAATGAAGGAAGATATAGTCAACTATGTGTCCCGATGTCTATAATGTCAGCAAGTGAAGGTTGAACATAGACATCTGATAGGATTACTACAACCACACGCTATTCTGGAATCGTAAAGGGAGATTATTTCGATGGATTTTATTGTTGGATTGCCACTGACGACAATGAGACATGACTCGATTTTCACAGTAGTAGACACTCTGACAAAGAGTGCTCACTTTATTTCTGTGCGTACGACGTATCAGACACCCAACATAGCTAGAGTTTTCATCAATGAGATTGTGAGGCTGCATGGCGTGCCTAAGAGGATTATATCTAATTGAGGATCGATGTTTACTGAATGATTTTGGACAAGTTTCCAAGAGGTCTTGGGAACCCAACTTAACTTCAGTATAGTGTACCACCTAGAGGCTGAGGGGCAGACCGACCAAATGAACCAGGCCTTGGAGGACATGTTGCGCATGTACGTGATGGACCAACAAAAGCATTGGGAAGAATTCTTGCCACTGGTGGAATTCGCTTATAACAACAGTTACCAAGGCACCATTAAGATGGAGCCTTTCAAGTTTCTTTACGGGCAACCATGTCAGATGCCCTTGAGTTGGTATCAGCTTGAGGATAGGGTCCTAGTGGGACTAGAAGAGATCCAAGAAATGGAAGAGAAAATGAAAACAATAAAACAAAGGATTAAAGAAGCACAGGATCGACAAAAGAGTTACGCCGATGTGCACCATGTCGACCGTAGTTACGTGGTTGGTGATTGAGTCTTCTTGCGTGTTAGACTGCATATGAGTTCGATCAAGTTTGGAAAGGGAGCTAAAATATCTCCTAGGTTCGTGGGACCTTTTGAGATTGTGGAGAGAAGGGGGCCCATGGCCTATCGACTAGCCATGCCTGATTCCTTGAGGCGTATGCACGATATTTTTCATGTATCGGTTTTGAGACATTATATTAGTGATCCTACACATGTTATTGACATGAGTTATTTGCAAGTGTCGGATGAGGGAGTGCTCACGCCTGAGTCGATCCACATCTTGGATCATCACATTCAAAAACTATGAAATCTAATGGTAGAGCAGGTCAAGGTCCAGTGGGACAACTATATTCCGCACTCGATGACCTCGTAGGACGCATATGATATGCGCCAATAGTTTCCATTTTTGTTTGATAGATAGACTTATGATACCGTGATACACTTTATTTCAACATTTATACTGTGAAACTTCGGGACAGAGATTAGACCAAGAGGGGGGTGTATGTAACATCCCGCTCTTGCGTACTAGCGAACTTATTCTTTGAGGACACTTGCTCACAAGTGATCCGGATTTTATGCTATTAAAACATTGATTTTGATTATGAGGCGTTAAGGGTTGGTGACATGTTGTTTTATTGCATTGACATAGATGGGTGCTATTGACTCGGTTTTACTGAGTGTGCAAGATTTTGGACCTTGAGGATGTAGAGGCATCGATGGAACCCCTTGGACTCCAGATCGAGTCGGGGAGTGTTCCATTGGGGTTTGATTGTTTTATTGTGATATTAGTGCATCTAATTAGATGATATGATTATGGATATATTTCTGACATGATTCATTGATGATGCAGGCTGACGATATCTTGCCAACCAGACTCACATGTGGAGTAAAGGGGTCACGCATGAATACCAGAGATGTTGAGGGAGAGGTGTGGATAGTAGCCCTACCACAACCTACTAGCACTCTCGGCATGGCTCGAAATGTAGGTTAATGTTTACCTAGTTCAAGAGGACCCATGATGTCGTGAGGGAAGACTGCGACAGACACTCATGATGATTCTAATGGGAGTGCAATAAGGCAGGGGCCTTATTCCTTAGAGGCCCTTAGTCTCCCACAAGTTCACCTGGCGGAGTATTGACTCCAGGGGTTTTTGATGTCTACCAAGTCAGTCAAGAGGCGAGTGGCACCCTTAGAGCACGTGGTGTGTCCTTAAGGGCACGTCGCGCAAGAAAAATAGAAAGAGGTGAGTGGCACCCTTGGAGCATGTGGTGCATCCTTAAGGGCACGTCGTGCAAGAAAAATGGAAAGAGGCGAGTGACACCCTTGGAGCATGTGATGCGTCTTGAAGGGCACATCTCGCAAGGGAACAAATGAGGTGAGTGGCACCCTTGGAGCACCTAGTGCATCCTAAAGGGTACGTCGCGTTGTTAATGATAAATGAATGAACCTAGACGGCCTTAGGATGAATAATGTGATAAGATTTTTTAAAACATTTTCCCTAATAAAATGTCACCCAACACGAAAATTTAAGGTCTAGGTCTAAATTATACTAGTGGTAAAATTTTATCTTTTAAATATATATATACAAAATAAAAATAAAAACAACATAAATAATAATTATAATCTTCGTTAAATCTTGTAACAAGAAGGGGGTAAGCAATTTAAATGATTCATAAAAATCTGTTAGGATAAAATTTAAAAAGGGAAATAGTTGTTTTGTTATTTTATGATAATTTAAAATTTATTAATTAAAAAGGAAAAAGGAAAAAAAAAGGTTAATTTCTACACCTGCCAATTTGAGTTCTAAATGAAAAGGGGAAAGAGGGAAAACTAAAATATTTAGGAAATTAGGAAAAGAGGGAAACATAAAAAGAAAATGGAAACACAAGGGAAAAAGTATAAAGACAAACTTAGTAAGGTATCTAGCATTTAAGAGCTTTCTAATTTTAAACTGAACTAGCAAATTAATAATGGGGAAAGTCATTAAAACCTGTAAGGGATTTTGCAGACACCTAGGAGCGATTCTAGGAGTGACTCTAGGTGGGTCAGGGAAATAGGGGTAATTAATTAATTAAAGAAATTAATTTATGGAGGAATGGAGGGGATGGGTGACACTTGTACGGGGAGGATTTTTAGGATTTAATTTATTAAACATTAAATTAAATGGGATTTTGGGAAGGTAAAGGACTTGGAAACTCTATATAATGGAGGGAGGAGAAGGATAAAGGATCTGTTTTGTTTGCGTAACGTTACGCTGCAGAAATATATACTTGACTGACTTAGTTTCTGGGAGTTGGGACACCCAACTCAGTGAGGAGTGGTAGCTCGGCCTTGTGAGGCGAGCTAGGAGATAGCTGAATCTCTGGATAGTGTGTGTGGCCCCTTTGCAGCTCGGGGGGCTAAGGGGGAAGAAGAGTACCCCTAGCATTGGTTGGGAGGTACCGGTGAAGTCTCATCGGTCGGAAAGTAGGAGTTGCACGGAGTGCGTAGGACATCACTTAGAGCGGGCGATCAAGCAACGATACGCTCTCTTCATTTTTGTATGGTATATTGTTGTAGGATTTATGCTTGGATCTTCATGTTTAATGGAGTAAGTCAACTTATTTTCTAGATTGATGACTGAATTTTCTTTCATAGCCTAGCTCGATGATTGATTGACTGTCATGGCCTTTGTTTCCCCGCATTTCTTGACCTCCTTGTGGTGTTTGATTGTGACCATTGTGGTGGTTTTTCCTATCATCCCTAGCTCATCAGTACTTGCCTGGGCAGTCGACCAATATCCTGATCTACGGTCATCATTTTAGATTTAATATACCTATGTATCTCAACGCCTTGCATTTATGTGCGAGGATGATGAGCGAAGGATGTTCCTGTCAAATGTCTACCTCTGATGTTTGTCCTTGGCGGATGGTTCGCCTTGCGCCTTGATGAGATTATTTAACTCTGCAATTTTGATTGTTGACGAAGTTTTTCTTCAACCTAGGCATGCTTATATCTCTTCATTATCTCATTTTTACCCTGTTTTTATATCTTGATGGATGAAATTCTCACCCCGCATTTTTATTCTTAGATAACTGTAAATCTGCTTTGTGTATCGAGGGATAAGTTTTAACCCTGTGTGGTTTGTTTGGATTGGTCTGCT
>ML779555.1:58511-77344 GCA_009831015.1 Picea engelmannii
AACAACCACTCAAAAATGGAGTCCAGTGGGTTCGACCCCGAAACCTCCGCCTTACCCAACACTCTAATAACTCTGCCATAACTAGAATGCCACACAGTGTTGCTTGGTTTATCCGTCGGGTTTATTACTTAAGAAAAACAACCCGGCCAAATCCGGGGGGGTGTGCGATCGTACCGTACGATCATGGGCACAAATTATGAGGTAGATATTGTCATAATTACAGGTTGCAAAGGGCACGAAAATTGAGACAAAATTTCTCTTGGGCCTGGGAGTGCCAGAGTCGGATCAGAGCGTGGAGACAGTCATTTTTGGGTAATTCGATGCCACAAATCCAGTGGCGTTGTTTTTTTTTTTTCTGATCTGAGCATTATTTATGCATCTTGATTTCAGAATGATGTATATTCATGTATTTGCCAAATTCTTTTGTTGAGTTAATGAAAGAGCCTACCCATTTGAGAGCAGGACCCGGAGACGTAGTCCACCAGGGATGAACTCCATTATCAAGTTTTTGTGTTTAGATATAATGCTTATGTCTCTTGATTTTTAAGTTTTCCCTTCTTTAAAGGTGCACTTTAATTTATGCTCATTTAATACAATTCTTTATAAGTCACTATGAAAAGATATCAGATCACACATCCACACTATAACCCCACGCAGTATACCCAAGCGCCCTAGTACAATGCACCACGAGGAGATCGAGTTGGATACATAGGTGGAGGAAGAGGAAGAAGAGGCTTTTGAAGATCCAGATAAACAATGGTATGCCACAACTGTCAACAACTAGGGAACTATGCAAAAGAATGTCCACTTCCACCTGCGACATGTATGTATTGTCGTGCATCAGATCATGACATAGAAGAATATCCTACACTATTGGGGAAGATCCAAGAAAAGAGAAATCAGAAAAATCAGAATGTTCATTGGATTTCGACAGAAGAAAGCGATGATGAAAGAAACATCAACATAGTTACGCGGGGAGGAGCTAATATAGGAAACAACACAATAAGACAAGATCCAACACAACACCAATGGGTGAAGAAGAATGTCAAATCGAAGAAGCAGTTTGATGCGCATAATGAAAAGGAGATATTCAAGAAGGTCTGACAAGAATTCTTGAAGCCAAACATTGCATCGACATCAAATGTGCAACATACTAAGGAAGTACTAGCATATGAAATGCCTCCATCGTTGGATCACACCAAGGAAGTACAACGCCTAGGACAAGTAATTACAATTAAGATTTTTTTTCAATCCTATGTTAAACTACTAAACGATCCATCATATGTTAGAGTGTTAAAAAATATGATAGAAAGATGTAGCACAAAGGTTGAAGGAAATCTATAACAAAAAACAATTAATCATCTTCATACAAGGAGGAGAACAAGCAAAGAATTCGGACTGAACACCAACATTGGAGATTTCAACATTGGAGATATTATACTAGATTTAGGATCCGAAGTAAATGTGTTACCCAAGAATACATGGAAATGTATGGGAGAGCCCACATTAGGATATTCACTTGTTCAGCTGAAACTAGCAAATCAACACAAAGTTTTACCAATTGGAAGACTAAAGGGGGTGACAGTAGATATGGATGGAGTGCGCACTAAAGCTGATTTTGAAGTGATAGAGATAGTGGATGGCACAACACCTTATCCGTCATTTCTTGGCTTGGATTGGGCGTTTGACAATCGGGCCATAATAAACTTAAAGACGAGGAAGATGAAATTTGAGTCAGGAGAATAAAAATTAATTGCACCATTAGATCCATCAGAAGGGGAAAGGTTTATAGAACCCACTTGTTTAGACCTGGAGGAATTTAACCAGTTGTACAGAACAACCGCGCAAGAAGAAGATTATGTGAAACCAAATGCGGATGGGGTACTCAGTTGGATAAGTATCACGTCATGCACGTTAGACTTGAATACAAGATTAGAGAATTGGCAGTAGAGGTTACACAAAGTCTCCACAAGAAGATGCACAAGAATAGACCACACAGTAAGATGGGTAGGTACGGAGATAAGGGAACCTCCCAGCTTCCATGGGATGAATGACTTAGAAGCATTATTAACACGATACGAAAGTGAAGTGTTAGAAAATTAAATTTTCTTAGCCCTGGATATAGCATTCAAGGAAACACCTGCAAGATGGTGGGGTTCACACAAAGAGACAATTAAGGACTGGTACCAATGTAAGCAGTTATTGTGCATCGGATTTGGTGTAGAATAGGGAACCAACCAACTACAAAAATATGAAGGACATGGGGAAGAAACATAACACTTGGAGAAGTGTAGAATGATATGGAGGATGAGACCACCAAAGGAATGGCCTCATCATTTTATTCACACATTAGAAGAGATTACAACAAATTGGTATACAGTTGAGGAATTGCGCAGAGGAACTATAGATTGGACAGTATTACAATAGAATTTTACAGTCACTTTCTCATTTGAACATGAGAACCCCAACATAGAATCAAAACTTAAATGAATCAGAGGGGTGATATTCATTAAAGAACCAAAAGTTGAACTCATGACAGAAGAGAAACAATAGAACAAACAGACAGTAAAAGAACGACTATCATGCTACCATGTGCAGGAAGAAGCACCAGATGAAGATGACCCGCGAAACATTCAGATAACATAAATTGAAGGTGAAAGAGAGGTGGAATATCCACCTATGGAATCATAAGTATTTGATGTGTCGATCAAGGTGAATAAAATCAACATTGGGACAGTTGAGAATCCCAAAATGGCCAACACTGGAGACTACTGGGATGAGAAAACAATAGAAAGAATAACAGAGTTACTGCGTGAGTACAACGACTTGTTCCCAACAACATTCAAAGAAATGAAAGAATATTAGGAGAGCTAGGGGAAATGAATATACGTCTCATATATGAGGCAAGACCAATTAGACAGAGACCATATAGACTAAACCCAATATATAAGAAAAAAGTGAAAGAAGAAATTGACAAGATGTTGGAGGCTGGAATCATAGAACCAGTAGAGGAATCCGAATGGGTAATCCCTATGGAAATTAAAGAGAAGAAGCATGGAGGGATAAGGATATGTGTCGACCTGAGGAAGTTGAATTATGCTTTCCTACATGACCCCTTCCCTACTCCTTTCACATATGAGATGTTGGAGAATATAGGAGGTGAAGAAGCTTACTCATTCACTGATGGGTTCTAAAGCTACCATCAGATAAAGATAGCCCCAGAAGATAGTTACAAGACCACGTTTTCTATAGAATGGTGGTCCTACCAGTACACAGTCATGCCATTTGGATTGAAGAATGCACCAACAATATTTTCCAGAGTAGTCATAGCTGCATTCAAAGAATTCATCCACCAGTTTCTAGAGGTATATCTGGATGATTGGATAGTTTACAGTATGTTGAAAGAACATGTAGAGGTGTTGAGGATGATGTTAGAAAGATGCAGGCAGTGTCAGATATTGTTAAACATCAAGAAGTGCATCTTTGGAACACCCTTTGGGATACTATTGGGCCATATAGTATGCAAACAAGGATTGCTAGTAGATCCTGCCAAGATTGCAATAATTATCAATCTACCACCACCAAAATTAGTACGTCAATTAAGAGAAACATTGGGACACACATGATATTACAGGAAATTCATAAAATGGTATGTGGAGATCACTGCGCCAATGGAGAAATTGTTGAGAAAGGATAGAAAGTTTCAATGGAATGAGGACTGTCAGCGACGATTGGACACTCTAAAAGAGAAGATGGTAACCACACCAATACTAGTATTCCCATATTGGGAAAAGACATTCCATGTGCATGTAGATGCATCAGTCATAACACTTGGAGCTATTCTGGTGCAGCAAGGTGTAGGGGAATTAGACCATACTATAGCATTTTCTAGCAGAAAACTATTAGATCCGGAGCATAATTACAATACCATAGAAAGAGAAGGCTTATCTATGGTCTATGCACTTCATAACTTTAAACACTACTTATTGGGGAAACATTTCAAGATGTTTATAGATCATTCAAATCTCAAATACCTCATCAATAAGCCAGTGTTGGGGAGGATAATTTGTAGATGGTTATTGTTGTTCCAGGAATTTGACTTCGAAGTGATAGTCAAACCAGGGAAGTTGAATGAAAGACTTGTTCACCTATGAAGGATCACAAATGGAGAGGAATGTATGAATATAGAGGAAAACTTTCCCGATGCACAGTTATTTTTAGTCCAAGTAGCTGATGAATATTTTTCATACATCATTCAATAGTTGAGTACATGGATTGCACCACAAGAATTCAACACTGCGGAGAAGAAAAATCTAGTATTCATAGCTGTAGACTATCAATTGATTGCAAGACACTTATACAAGATGGGTACAGACAACATCTTGAGAATATGTGTACTAGAACATGAAATACCTAGGATTTTAGCAGAGGCCCATGAGGGAATAGCAAGAGGACATTATGCAGGCAAAGATACCGTGCAGAAGGTATTACGCACAGGACTATGGTGGTTGACTGTTCAAAAAGACTCAAAGGACTACTGGCAGAGATGTGATGTGTGTCAGAGAGTTGGTAAACCTAATAAATGGGACGAGATTCCCCTAAGTCCATGAGTAACCTTGCAGGTATTCAACAAATGAGAAATAGATTTTGTGGGACCAATTAACCCACCAACAAAAAGGTCAAGAGAAAGGTATATTATTACTGTGACATAGTACTTAATAAGATGGGAAGAAGAAACACCAATAAAAGATTGCAGCGCAGAGACAACAACACACTTCTTGTTTGAGAAGGTGATCACTAGATTTGGATACCCAAGGATTTTGATGAGTGACCAAGAAACTCACTTCATTAACAACACTGTTAAGGCTATGACCGAGGAGTTCAAATTTTATCATTAAAAGAGTACACCATATCATACTCAAGCAAATGGAACAGTGGAATCCCTTAATAAGATCCTAGAGAATGCACTAACAAAAATTTACAACGTCAACAGGGACGATTGGGACTTGAAGATACCAGTAATACTGTGGGAATACAATACCACATGAAAAAAATTGACAGGGAAGACACCATTCATATTGGTGTATGGACAAGAAGCAATGGTGCCATTAGAATTTTTGGTACTTAGTCTGTGCGTAGAAACAATTACGAACAGGATAGAGTGAGGTGTAGTACAAGAAAGGCTAAGACAATTGATGATCATGGAAGAAGATAAGATTCTAGCAGGGTTTCACCAAGAGATGTAGAAATCAAGGGACAAATCTTGGCATGATAGACATATTAAGGGGAAAATTTTCAAGGAGGGAAACCTAGTTTTGGTATACGACAATAAATCTCTTCAACACCCAGGAAAACTCAGAATGCATTGGTTGGGACCATATGAAGTAAAGGTTGTCACGGATGGGGGAGTTGTACAGTTGAAGGATTTGGGAGGAAAAAAACTCAAAGGAATGATCAATGGGAGCCGATTGAAACTGTATAGGGACAGTCAAACTCCTAGCACTTAAAAAAAATAAAATAATAAATAAATGCACTAGACAACAAAGGACTGCATGCAACAACAGAGGGTTACCACGCCAGACATCAGAAGACAACACCCAACTTAAGGAGAGGTAGTGCGATGAAAATAAAATGTCCATGCACACCGGCCAAACAACATAACACACACTTGGAACAATTAACACACAGGAAAAAGGACCAATGGTCATAAAAAGTCGAAAAATTGGAAAAATGACGGTTATAGCAAATAGGTTCTAACTGGCGGTGTCTATAAAAATTGAATGACAAGAACGATCTACATGACGTCACATTAATCACGCAAACTGGCGATTTTAAGGGAATTCAATGACAGGTACGTGGGAAACACCATTTCATTTAAAACACATCTCGGGTATCTTCTCCGAGAAGTTTCACACGATTTCTATATAAGGAAAGAGCACGGGTATCAGAAGGGTTATTGTGAAATTGAGAAAAGCACAAAGAAATAGAGTATACGGAAAAAGAGCGAGTTCGCAAGAGTCACATAACGAACTAGCTCAGTGGAGACCATCTTAATTACCATGGAACCACCCAAGATAGGTACGCCCAACCAAACCTGTAGAAGACCTCGAAGCAACCTTAGAGCACCAAAAAAGTGACAAGGAATCGACCAGAAACCCGCACAGACTATCGAATTCATCAAATTGGAAGAAATCCCTTCGCCCAATATGGAACCTACGAGCCCCACACCCATGGTGAAGGAAACCCAACAAAAAACAACAGTTGGCATGGACATTGATATGTCATAAATAGGACAAGGGAAACAGGCCAAGGACACATGTAATACTTTGCGCCCTGAAAACCCTGAAGAGGCCCCGAGGGTTAATGGGACGGTCCCAAACCAGACAGAAGCAGTCGCACCAGGAAGGTCACACACAACAGCATTAGAGAAACAACAGGAGAGTATAATAGAAGATGTCACCAGCCAGCTAGAGTGTTGTTGGGAAAATCTCCCTATGAACTAGCAAATAGAGTTTAGACTTTGCATGAAAATATGACCAAAGAGAAATTACTTTCTACCTTCATCCCTAGATTTAAATCCACTTTTCTTAGTAAATGCATGGAAAGATCAACCTACCTCGTTCCCAACGTTTGATGTAGATCCTCCGTTGTGCTTGATTACTTGTTCTCAATACTCCTTCCAAGGCTGACCTGCATCCAAGACAAGAAACAACTATGCATGCATACTACTTGCATACTAACAGGTTATAAATCCAAACATATACTGATCAAACTATAAACAGTTCATGAATTGGGATGAGAAAAGCATTTTCTTACAAACGTTGAGACCGGCCACCGCTCCTTGAACCTGATCCCGAGCTCCTCTTCTTCTATCCTCCAACTGCTTTTCTTTGAATATCCTTTGGCACAAGGAAAGGCTAAAGGGTTGGGACAGTGGGAATATGTAAATGGGTAGAGTTTCTTTGCTATATTTTTCCTCCTTCCAAATGGGACCCCTACCCCTTCTTGTATAGGCTAGAAGGAGCTAGGTATTTGGATAAATCCTCGGCCATGCATGGATGGGAGTTTCAGTTAACTCACCCATAGCTTTTGTGTTATATCGACAACTTTCCTTTTTTCGTGCTTTTGTTGGTCCACGCAGGTTGTTTTGGGTCAGCCAGTGTGTACACGTGTGCAGTAATGGATTAGGGCACATGGGCCTTTATAAAAGAGGATTTTCAAAGAGTTGTTCAACAGTGCTTTGGAAAAGAAGGGATATGAGTTAGCCTTATGCCAAGTAAGCATGTGAGGTGAAATTTAGGGTTATAACAGATGCCCCCTAATGTGTGAGGTCAGAAGAGCATCTGATGGCCGAAATACATTACCAATCTTTACTGATGTGCTGGACGATTGAGCCCAAAGATCAGGAACTGGGAGGTGTCTGCAAAATAACAAATGTCTCACCGAGGCGGGCATACCCATGCTCGGGATAAAATAGAATCATGGCTACCAATCAAATACACTGTAGATCCATGTCAAATAATTATAAAGAGTAGCCGTGAACAATACACAACGGAGCTACATCTCGGAATAAGAAATATATACATATAGAGTATCCGTCTTCCAGAAGATGATTCGGCCTGATGGCTGGAGATGATATCTTCAGAGCTCGAGAAACAACTTCAAAATCTTCAAAACTTGGGTAGGAGTGTAATATGAGTGTACGACTGCACTACCCAGAGGTCTTCGATGGCTCGTCGGTCATGGAATTGATAATCTTGATGATCAGACTGAAGGCTTCAGTGATTTCGAACAAGGAATTTATTGGATGTTCAGGATGGCCGGGTGTGAGGACAAGAGACATATTGCAGAGGGGTCGACTCAGGCTTGGTGACAAACTTCCCTTGGATAATAGCATGAAAAAATGATGAGAATCAGGCAGCATGTATGTTAATCATAAGTCTACGAAGCAGGAGGCAACACAAACTCTCCATATGTTTGGAAGGATAACCAAATGGTAGAGGACACAACTCTATATAGTGAGAAAAACTTCCTAAGGTCGTACTACATCCCATAGTATGATGAACAAACAGACAGATGTGCCTTATCCAAGGGTGACTCATGACGCTGCCAATAAAGAAAATACTTTTCCCTTCCTCTTTTTGGGGTATATTTGATTTTTTTTGTTCTTTTAAATAACTGTGGAAAAAGAATAAAGGAATATTACATTACAAAGGAGGAATGAGTGTTGCAAACATACAAGATCAAGGCACAAGGACAAGATCGATGTTCTAGTAGAATGATACTCGGGAAAAATCCTCCGGGGGCCAAAGGTGTTAAGACGCAGAAGAAAACTATGACAAGGCTGGCATATAAGGTATGCAAACGCGGTTAACAAAGAACACAATGGTAACGCCCTTCGATGTAAGTTTAACGAGACCAAAGAAGGTAATATCGGTGGTTTTTAATATTTAGAGAGTCTGAAAAAACATAAAAGGAGACTCCATTGGGGCACCGATTAGACGTCGATTCAAAACCATTTTAACGAGTGTGACAAGGACAAGATCACTCGGCTATTTTTTCATTTTTAAGGAGTCTGAAAAAAGCTTAACTATGTACTCCGTCAGGAATGTTCTTCTGGACCAATTTAATGAGTGTGAAAGAATAAGGTCACTCGACAATCTTTTCAATTTTACAGAGTCTGGAAAGAGCTTAACTATGGACTCCGTGGGGGTTCCTTCTTCGTAAGTTTAGTCCCTTAGGCTTGAAAAAGGGATAAAATTATACCTGAGAGTACTCTTCTATAGAGCTGAAGTTCCATAGAGTATACCTTTGTTCGTACAATTGACCATCCGGACCGAAAAAGGGGTAAACTACCGCTGGACAGACGTGACTTCAAATTTCAGTTTAACGAGCGTGAAAGGCCATAAGATCACTCAACAATCTTTTCATTTTTAGAGGGTCTGAAAAGGGATTAAAAGGAGACCCGTTATTTTTTGGGAGTCCTGAGGGTGAGATCAAGAGAGAAAAAGAATCATGCAAATGAGGCTCAAACTCATATTGAGGAAAGACTATAAGGACTCCCGAGCCTATAATGTGTTAGAGACGGCATGGACACCATAATGAAACCAGGACCTACCTAGGGAATCGATGTTCTGGTAAGCTCTATCCCCAAGTTGTGACACTTCTAAAGCAGATATGATGGTTCTATGTCACAATTTGATGGGATCGATTCTATGGCAGAGGAAAAAGACAACGAGACACAAAAGTCAGGGTAGTAACCTAACCTATATGCTCAAGTTGATTCTTGGAAAAAATTTCATGGACCGTCAAAATTTCCTCAAAACTCAAAAAAAGTGTCCCAATACCCGATAAAATCCCTCCCATATAACTCCTGAATCACTCTAAATGTTTTTTGGTATAAAGAAACTGATAAGGGAGGCCAAAAAAGTGACAAAAAGAGGTCAAAAAGTCTATAAATAGAAGTTGGCATCTCATTATTACCATTGCTGATTTGGAAATTGACTCTGGAGCCAAAATACCCCCTTTGATAAAAATGGTGATTCCGGGAGCTACAGTGGAAAAAATGAACTTCCGCTTGGACCAAGTAAGTACAAACTCCCCTATCTAGCTATTCAATTCTTTCTTTTTTCTTTTGATTTCATTTTTTGGGTGGGCATCGACCTTTAAAAGGTTGGCCCTAGGTCCATGCGGGTTGTCTCTGGATAGGCCGCGTGTACACTCGGGCAGAGTAAATCTTGCCTGCGTGTACACGCGACTGTCACCTAGACAACACGCATGGACCCCCCTTTTATAGACAAAAATAACTAAAGAGCAGTCACTGACCCTCCTGAACTTGGTTGTTTTGGCAGGAAGTATGTCCACTGGAGGGAAAGGGAGCATGAAGCAATTAGTGAGTTGGTTGCAGGAGATCCGTATGTCGTGGCCGCATTGATGCAATGTGGTTTGCTTAAGTTCTTCCTGTGTCCATTTATGCGAGAACAACCGAGGCTATTGAATTCCTTGGTTGACTATTGGCACCCTGATGCAGAGGCCTTCATGCTAGAGGGACAATCACTGGTGCCCACCATCAAGGATATCTATTTTTTGATTGGCCTCTCAAGGAGAGGGGAACAAGTCAATTTCAAGATGTTTCCATCGGGGCCGCATAACATAGCGGAACTGATAGCCTTGCACTGTGAGGCTGGGACAAACCGTTTGAGCTCCCAAGTTCCCATAAGTAAGATTACTAACCTATTGATGCAAGCAATATTATTGCTTATTGGGTGGATTACCAGTTCAGCGACCTTGCATCAGGTGTCTCGTGCACAAATGAACTGTGCTATCTAGTGCTTGAATGCACAGATTTTTTACTAGAGTGTATGAAGAGGCAATTGACAGATTGTTGACAGCGGACACAAAGGAACTTCAAGTTCGGGACGATTTTGTGTTCATTCTTCTTTGAGAGAGTTCCGAGCTTTAGTCCTCAGAAAGTGGTACGAGGACATCAGGCCTCTTTTCCTGCTATATATAGATGGGCAGTATTACTGCCATGACAGGGTGGTGGAAGGACCAATGAGTCCTTCAATGATGACTTTTTTGCATGGTTGTCACGACAGATCCCTGCGATCGAGGATTACCCATATGTAGGGATAGACTTTTCTAGAGATCCTGAGATACCCATGCCTCCTGGTGAGGAGCGAGGGGAGATGGGTAAGTCTCCACCTTTGTAGTTTTTTTGTTGTATATGTATTTTTTGTGTCATTTTTGTTATATATATCATTTTTTTATATGCCAGAGTATTTGACGGATATACGTTTGTTGCATGAAAATGTGGGACCTGTGCGACCTGTCGATTATGCACGGAACATGCATCATCCTCAGCCAGAAGCTATAGTTGTCGCTACCGGGGGACCAACAATAGCAGGAAACCTCCGAGCCGGGGAGGCTGAGAGGGTACTTAAACGAGTTGAGCGGAACTTTACTGCACTCACTCGCATAGTCCCGATGGCAGAGATAGAGGACCTACCGCCATCCATGCAACCTCATGTAGTGGGGGCACCTAAGACGTGGGTCCGATTTTTTAGGCGTTTAGCCCATGCTGTGGAATAATATAACAGGGCCCATAGGCCCTGAACCTATTTAGACTTTTTACGTGCCACAAGCATTACTTATATATATTGTTTGAGGGCATAAGCCCTGTGACTCGTTATTGATCCTATTTTTGAGGCGCTTGTGTCCATCTATGTACTCTGGTTACTTTATGATGTTATTTATGTTTTTTTGATCTTTTGTTTCTTATGGATCACGTGTGAAAAAATGTATTTACATGTTTATGTCAATGTTCTTTCATATGTGTGCAAGATGCCAATCTAAAATTTGATTAGCTAGAGTATTTGTAATTTGGTTTATTCTCCTAGGAACATGAAAATATGTAATATAATCAAAGTTTGATTCTAAGAGACGTACCCTAAGGAATCGTCGGTGTAAGGTTGGATCATGAACCCGGTATACTCTGTTTAGCTGAGACACAACCACTTGAGCGTCGAGATAGACCCATAGATGAGAGATACCCAATGACAAGGCGTCACGAAGCAACTCAATAACTGCACTATACTCAATGACATTATTTGTGGTGTCACTTAAGCATATACCTCTGAAAGATAACAACTGGCCCTGAGGTGTAAAGATTACCCAAGATGCGGAGGCAAGCCTCCAAGTGTGCTGACTAGCACCATCTGCATACCCAACGAACACCTCAGAATCACTTGACATCTGCCATATTGACGAAAGATAACATCAATGACACGTCCATAACATTTAAAAGAAACTAAAAAGTAATAGTACAAATACTATACATATGTTACAAAAGGTTACCCACAGTGACCTGCCTATGAGTAATAGTTCTTGAGGTAGAGCCCATTTCTAGGCTCCACCAAAGCATTCCCTTCAAAATCAACCAGACGATAAGCACCCTTTTTTAATACCTCTTTTATGATGAAGGGTCCGAACCACATGGGTTTGAATTTTCCTGCCCCCAGGGGGTCCTTATCTTGGTCATAGACCAGGACAAGGTCGCCTTCAGAGAAAATTCGAGGACGAATGGACCTATCATACTGACACTTGAACTTATGTTTGTGAGCCTCGTTGGCCAAGGCTGCATCATGACACTGCTCATTGAGATGCTCAAGGTGTACTAACCGTTCTTCAAGTGGAGAAGTGTTTGGAAATAATTATACTGCCAATTTTAGAGATGGGATATGCCATTCGATGGGCAAGACTGCCTCCAGCCCGTAAACGAGTTGAAATGGTGAGAAATCGGTTGTAGTCTTAACAAATGTTCGGTAAGCCCATAATGTCGAGTATAACATCAAATGCCAATTTGACTTGGCTGAGTTGATAGTTCGTTGTAGAATAGTCTTAAGAGTTTTGTTTAGAGCTTCTACCTACCCATTGGCTTGGGGGTAATAGGGTGATGAATGCTCTTGCTGTAACCCAAGATTTGATGTTAATTCGGTGATCATTTGGTTCTAAAAGTGACTGCCATGGTCAGTAACAATATCTCTCGAGACACCGAACCTTGCTATAATCTGGTTGAACAAAAAAAGAGTTGTAGTCTCTCCATCATCTTTGAACGTTGGCATAGCTTCGACCCACTTAGTGAAGTATTCTACAACTACGATGATATAGAGGTGCCCCCTTGCTGAAGGGGGGTTGCAAGTAGTGTAATCAATCCCCCACTTGGTGAAGGGACCAATTGTGATGACAGGAAACATGGGAGCGGGGTGTGCCCTCATCTTTCGAGAGAAGATTTGGCACGGATGGCACTTCTTGACTGATTCTATACAATCTTTGATAAGTGTCGGCCAGAAGTAACCTCCTCGTAGAATCGTTTGAGTTGTTTCCAACCCAGAAAAATGAAAAATGACCGCCACAAGCTCCGGTATGGCAATCATTGAGCACGATAACGGCCTCCTCATGTGTGAGACATCGATGTAAGATGTAGTCTACACCTCTCCGATACAACGTATCATTGAGTATGAGATAATTCTTAGCCTGATGGCGTATACGCCGACGCTCATCACGAGAAGCAGAAGTGGGGCACTTCAGAGTCTGGAGATAGATAAGTATATCTCCATACCAGGGATCTGAAGATGTGATAAAAAACATATCTCCCCAGATAGGTGATTCTTCAGGCACAACGTCACCTGACTCAACCGAAAGTTACGAAATAAGCTTTGCGAAGACCAATGACTTTTTGGACTTTGCTGAAACGAAGTCTAGGTCAAACTCCAGGAGGATGACTATCCATCTATTGATTTTTCCGCCTATAACCCGTCGTGTCAACATGTACATAATGGATTCACGACAGCAATGACGGTGGTCTTACGAAACAGAACATAATGACGGAACCGTTGAACAACATGAACTGCTGCCAATGCAATTTTTTCGATATGAGAATAATTGAGTTCCGATCCTATGAGGCCTTGGCTCAGGTAATAGATCACTTATTCTGAGAACAAATCATCTTCCTGAACTAAAACCATGCCAATGGTTGACTCTGCGGTAGCCAGATATAATAAGAAATCCTTGTTATAGTTAGGTGACCGTAGTAGAGGGGCTGTTGTGAGGGCATGTTTTAATGCGTCGAAAGAGTGTTGAGCGACATTATCCCAGTAAAAAGGAATGTCTTTCTTTAGTAAGCGCATAAAGCCCTTTGTGATTTCGACATAGTTGGCGATGAATTGTCGTAAAAAGTTTTCCTTGCCTTGTAAACTCTGAAGTTGAAGAATTGTGCATGGGGGTGGCAACTGGATTATTGCCTCCACCTTGAGAGGATCAACCATGATCCCTGTTGTTGATACGATGAAACCTAACAAACGTCCTGACATCATGCAGAAACTGAACTTGTTTGGATTTAAGCGAATCCTAAAGTAGCGACAATGTTCGAAGATAAGTCTAAGGTGTGTGGGATGATCCAATCTCTTGCGATATCATGATGATAAATCATCTAGATAGGCCTCGACTATATGCTTGAGTTCATGAAAATCATAAGACATGGCCCGCTGGAATGTGGCTCCAGCATTTTTAAGACCAAAAGGCATCTTACGATATGCGAATGTACCCCAAGGACACATGAATGTCGTTTTGTGTTGGTCTTCGGGTTTGATTTGGATTTGATTATATCCCGAAAAATCATCCATGAAAGAAAAGGCTTCGCAACCAACACATTCATCAATGATCTGGTCGATGAAAGGTGTTGGAAAATTATCTTTGGGACATGCCTTGTTCAAATCACGGAAATCGGTACATACACGAATCATGCCTTGTTTTTTATTGACCGACACAGGATTTGACACCCATTGAGTCAAATGGATAGGATAGATAAAACCTGGCTTTAGCAATTTCTCAACCTCAATCTTGATGGCTGCTTCTTTCTTGGGATCAATTGGACGAAGCTTCTGTCGAACAGGCTTGGCATCAGGATAAGTTGTGATTTCATGTTCAACTATTTTTGGATCGATGCCTGACATTTCCTCATAATACCAGGAAAATACGTCGCAGAATTCTTTGAAAAGATCCATGTAGATTTGAATCTCTTTGGGGGAGAAATCTGCTCCGACGAAGACGTTCTCCACGACGCCATGGTTTTGGGAGATGTTGATTGGGATAGTTTCAGTGATATTTTCCATATTGCCCTCAACATAAATTTCATGTGTAGCTAAGAGATTAATAGGCCATGAATGATCTCCCATCATGGTCATGGTGAATTCTCCTGCTTTCGATTCCGCTTAACTCTGGTAGAAAATAAGATCTGTGATGAAGATATTCCCAAGGTTTTCCTGGACTAGTCATTGCTTCGATTACTACTTCATCAGAAGGTAAGACTAAGTCTAACGAATTGACGTTAGCGAGAGAACCCTGAGCCCAAATAGGCTCTAGAAGTGGATCTAACTCTTGTGCAAGAGTCGGATCAGTAATAACTGAAGCTTGCTGGACTAAAGAGTATGCTACTTCCATGGAAGACAAGGGCATGGACATGCCTGGGTGCCTTGTCTCATCCATTGTGGTCGATGGGGAAGGAAGTATCCATGGATCCTCGAAGTAAGTCATGCGAAACGACGAAACTTGAAAAATCTCAACCTTATGGTGATTGGATATAAATTTGATGTCGTCGTGAGGGGGCGGGTAATCGAAGGTACCCATCAAGGATGGGCACAAACCAACTCCTACGTTAACAACACCTGGTTGAGGATTATCAATCATCGGGACTGTGGATGCCCCCAAAGTAGGGTTAGGTCTGGAGAAAGACAATTGATCGATGGTCACTATCCGACCCTCGTGTGGAAACAACAAGACCTAGAAAACTGTAGCAACCACAGATTGCATAGCATAATTCCAACTCCATCCTAACAAGAGGTTATAGTCGAGGGGAGCATCGACTACCTCTACTTCGACACACATGGTTTTCCCTCCTAACTGCACGGGGAAAGAAGGAATGATGCCATGTGGCCAGAGCGAACGATCATTGAAAGAAGTGAGGAGAGTAGGTGATGGAGACAAAATAGGCTGGCCAATGGCCTTCCAACATGCCAATGAAATAATGCATGTCGAGGCGCCCTCATCGACCACTGTGCGGAAAATATTCCGAGTAAAAGTTTTCGTGGGACAAGCCACTACTATATGAAAGGCTACGTGGTAAGGCATATGAGGTTTTAATTCGGTTGTATCTAACATGATGGTACCTGAATTACAAGTCTCAGTAGAGCCCAAAGTAGTTAACAAGGCTTTCCTTTGAGCAGGGCAGCTTTGGAGGACCTCCAAAGTAGACATCGCACAAGGGGTTTGTGATAAATCTTTCACCACAGAGTAGTTCTGGTCAACCCTTGCGTTTGGGTTATGAGAATCTTTTTTAAATGCACCTTTTGGAATGCGTGTCATTGTTTCTCCCAATGTCTTCTCAATCTGTAGAGGAAGAGATGGGAGATCAACTTCTTTACCCTTCTTAGAAGTGCTTAGTTGTCTATCGTCGTGCGCTCTAGTCGATATGAAAGCATCACCCCTAACCATATATACGTTCGCGGATGCGGGGTTGTTTGGAGGTGGGAAGGCTTCTTGGTTGCCCCCTTCCATGCTTGCAGAGGCTAGAGTTCGATTTTTCCCATGTTGAAATGGATTAGTCAACACTGCCTGTTGTTGCTACGTGACAAATTTTTGGGCCTCTGCAAGTCGAGGACATAGATGGGTCGGGTGGTCTTCCATGTACAAGTTGCATGGATACCTCACCTTCTGTTTTTCAGTGTTGTCCCCGCCAGCATTATCGTTGGGTTTTTTGTCCCCCTTTACCCTTCTTTTGTTGTTTTTTCTTCCCTTCAGGCTGTTGGGTGGCCTTTGGGTTAGTCGACTACACTATGTATACTTCCGACGTTTTGGTAGAGGGAGCAGCCAAAGCAGTAGTTTGGTTGGTCGTTGTGTGTTGTATGGATAACTATTGCAACTACTTTGTCAATTTCTCAGCGGGCTTGGTTTGTGTTGAACCGACAATACCATCGGCATGTGGTCCATCTCTCTGTCTAGTTTTATCCAGTATTGAACATGGTGCATCCGGAAAGATGTTGAATAATAAACCGGACTGAGAATATATGAGCTCAAACTGTTGAGCCCGCATGATGGCGTCTTCTTCGGAGAAAAATCCTGACGTCACAACGTCTTTGGATAAATACGGGACCAAAGACTTAAGGAACCACTCAAGCAGGAATGCTGGTGGGACTGGTACCTTGATTAAACTCTTCTAGTGTCTCCATTCTCGGATGTGATCAGAGATATGGTCCACTGTTGTCTGTTCGAAATTGATGAGCAACTCTGTGCTAGCATTGTATCTCACAGGTAACTGGAAATGGTTCAGGAAATCCATCGCCAATTCGCCAAAAGAAGAGTATATTGAGTGATCAAGCTCAATGTACCATTTCACGACACTCCTAATAAGAGTACATTGAAACAATCGCAATTGTACGAAGTCATCTTTCAATGAGTTAGATGAGCACCAAAGATGGAAATTAGTCACATGATCTCCTGGATCTTCGTTAGGCTTGGCTTCGAACTTTGGAATGTCCGAAGACAACTTCGTTAGCATAGGAGGCCAACGTGGATTGTGACAAATAGGGTCATTCAACAACCTTGTCAAATATGACAAGTGTAAAGTCGTTAGGAATGGTAGTTTGGGTTGTTGCGAATAACCTGGGAAAAAGGGGCTTGGAGTTTGATTGGCACTAGGTTTCCAGGAAAAGTTTGGCTGCTGGCCCAGATTCTGGTAGAAACCATGGCCCTGGCCAGCGTAAGGATTTTTCATATGTGGAGACATGATCGACTGATTTCCCAAATAGGACATAGATTGTTGGGCATGCATTGTATTTGAAGGAATTTGGGAAGGATTACCCCATGTCGGTCCCGTGGGGATAGGCATATGTTGGTCACTATAATTGTTTAATTAATTTAAACAATCAAGTGCTACATAAATTGTCAACCCAGGGAATTCTGTTTATTTCAAAGGTAACCACGCACTATATATGCTCAATTCCAAAAGCAACCTAGAGTTGTAGTAAAGGAAACTATATTAATCACACTTGCCTTGAATGAACTGAAGTCCTATCTTGAATTACAAAAAATCAAACTACTTATTGTAGATTTTGAAGAGATGATTAATCTAAAGAATCCTGGATTACATTGAAATAACAACTGCAATAGGAAAGAACAACTATTCTGTAACCAGAGAACATGGCCCTATTCCCAAGCAAGAACTTCAGCACTTTGTTTCTGATGAACACACTTTCATGAACTCATTAATGCATTGAAGGCTTAACTATTCTAACAGAGAACAAGACCCTTAATTCCTTCCTTTAAGCAAGAACCTTTAGTACCAGTCTCTGATTAGCACACTCATGAAAATAATTGAAATCTGACTACTTCTAACAGAGAACATGACCCTTTAATTCCTTCCTTTAAGAAGGAACCTTTAGTACCAGTCTCTGATTAGCACACTCATGAAAATAATTGAAAGATGACTACTTCTAACAGAGAACATGACCCTTTAATTCCTTCCTTTAAGAAGGAACCTTTAGTACCAGTCTCTGATTAGCACACTCATGAAAATAATTGAAAGCTGACTACTTCTAACAGAGAACATGACCCTTTAATTCCTTCCTTTAAGAAACAACCTTTAGTACCAGTCTCTGATTAGCACACTCATGAAAATAATTGAAAGATGACTACTTCTAACAGAGAACAAGACCCTTTAATTCCTTCCTTTAAGAAGGAACCTTTAGTACCAGTCTCAGATTAGCACACTTCAAAAATCCATCACACAAGATTGCTAATTAAAATGATTAACAATTAACCAAGCATGAACTTCATGAAAACAATGTAATATTCAATAAAACAAAATTCTTAACAAGACAGAGTTCAGTAGTGTTTCAGCAAAGCAAAAATTAATCAAAGCATAAACATAGATCACACTAACACACTATAAAACTAATGGGTGAATCTTGTGAAGAAGGTGGGCCCTCCCTTCTCACAAGATTCCCCTGAGACGAAGAGGCTAGAGAAGGATGCTCAAAACAATCTTTTATTCATGTATCAATGTATCACATTACAATCTGAAAATGAAGTACGTCCTTCTCTGTGAAACTTTCTTAGTACAAAAACTGGATCCCCTCGAATGATGATTTCCTCTTATTTAAGGAGGGAATCCCTTCGATACAATTGATCCAAAAATTACAAGTGTATATCTGAGTCCTATTCTTAGTCAGATCGACTTTCTAAACCGGAATAGGACATCCTAGTCTCCCGCAACAGAA
>ML779555.1:83665-99742 GCA_009831015.1 Picea engelmannii
TTTCTTTTCCTGGTCTATCTACAATTGTAATATCAAATTCTTGTAATAATAGTAACCATCTGGTGACTCTAGCATTTGTGATAGGTTTGTTCATTAAGTATTTGATGGCTGAGTGATCAGTATGGACAAAGGTAGAATAGCCAATAATGTAATGTCTAAATTTATTAATGGCGTAGATAACTGCTAAGAATTCCTTCTCAATGACTGTATAATTGAGTTCAGCAGGAGTCATATTCTCGCTGATGAAATAGATAGCATAAGGGAGATGATTTTCTTCTTGTCCCAAGACAACTCCTATTGCAGTATCTGAGGCATCGGAGGATATATGAAAGGGAAGTGTCCAATCAGGTCCTCTAAGAATAGGAGCTATAGATAACTGATGTTTAAGTGTATTAAATGCTTCCTGGCAAAAATTAGTCCATTTGAATTCAACATTTTTCATCAGTAACACAAACAGGGGAGAAGCTATTTTGGAAAAATTCTTGATAAATCTTCTGTAGTATCCAACATGTCCTAGAAAACTTCTTACCTCTGTTTGGGTTTTGGGAGCAGGGATATCCTTAATGACTTGTATCTTGGATGGGTCTACCTGAATTCCTTGAGATGAGATAAAATGTCCAAGCACTATTCCTTCACTCATCATCATATGACATTTTTCTATACTTAAGGAAAGTTGGGCTTGTATGCATCGTTTGAGCACTTTCTCAAGGTTTTGCAGTGCTTCCTGAAAAGAAACACCATAAGGAATAAAGTCATCCATAAATATTTCCATAGAGTCATTAAGCATATCAGAAATGATTCCTAAAACTTCTCTTTGGAAGGTTGTTGGTGCATTACATAGTCCAAATGGGAGAACTCTATAAACAAAGGTTCCCTAAGGACTAGTAAAAGTGGTTTTATCTTGATCTTAAGGTGCAATTTTGATCTGGTTATACCCACTGAAACCATCTAAAAATGAGAAAAATTTCTTTCCTGACAAATTATCTAACACCTGATCAATGAATGGTAATGGAAAGTGATCTTTCAGAGTAGCTTTATTTAAGGCTCTATAATCCACACATACTCTCCATTTCCCATTTTTCTTAGGAACTATTACCAACGAGGACACCCATTCACTGTCTGATATAGGATATATAAACCCTGCATTGAGCAATTTTTGGAGTTCTTCTTTGAGGATTTCTCTTAAATTACGGTTCATTCGTCATTGAGGTTGTCAGATCGGTCGACAATCTTCCTTAATATATATTCGATGAGTACATAATTCGGGAGAAATTCCTTTCATATCTATGTAATCCCATGCGAATGCTTCTTTATTTTCCAGAAGTAACTTCATTAATTGTTGTGTTTCAACATCTGTCAAATTAGGGTTTATGTTCAGTGTTTTTATAGTTTCAATTTCTACTGGTATGGTTTTAGAGGAGATGGTTCTAGATGTTTGAGGTGGGTTTTCCGAGTTGAGGTTTTCTTGATTATCAGACTCCAATAGTGTAGTTAGCTGGTTATGAGTTTCTGGAGTCACAGAGGAGGGTTCGCAAATAAAATTATTGATTACTTCATCCTCGGTAGAGTCTTTCAGGCTTAGAACTTGTCCGATAGTCAAAAGGGGTTGAGTAGGTTGATCATCAAAATCTACCCATACAAAATTATCATTATTAACCAGGGGTGTAGCGTGAGGGTAGAGGGTAAGATGTTTAGTTTCGTAACCATTTGAAATTGTCATTGAACCTAATCTACAGATGATAAAAGCATCTACTGTGGCTAGACAAGGTCTAACCAAAATTAGAGGGTGGCCCCCCAACTTTGTTTTGGGTTGTAGTACCGTAAAGTCAGCTGGATAATTCTAGGATTCTACAGAGATACTGAGGTCTTCAATGACTCCTTCTGGTTTAATTGTGGATCAATCAGCCAATTCTAGGATAGTTGGGGTGTCTCTGACTTCATTTTGCAATTGTAGCAGTTGTAAGGTTTCCAGAGTCATGATATTGATAGCGGCTCCTAGGTCTACCAGGACTTGAGGGATTATTGTTTTTCCAACTTGTAATGAAACGGTAGGGTGGCCGGGATCACCATATTTAACTGGGGGATTTTTACCTAACATTAGTGCAGACAAGTCTCCCATAACATGGACTGTAAGGGGATCCTTAATTTTCCTACCAGGCTTTTTAACACAAATGTCTCTCATCGTACTGGCATAGATTGGTACGTCTCGGAGTGCTTGTAGTAGAAAAATTTTGACATATAAATTTTGTAATTCCCTTAGAAGATTGAAGGCTGGTGGCTCAGGCGTTTTAGTCAAGGCTAAACGCTCAGGAAATGGTGGTTTTTTTGTTTCAGCGGCATTGTTAGAGGATGATTGTACCTCTTCAGGTACATCATGCTCTTTTGTTTCCTCTTTATCAGAAGAGGTAACATCAGCTATGGCAGGTTCCACTATTCGCCCAGATCGTAAATGAATATCGTTGCATTGCACAGGGAGAAGAGAAAGTGTAGGCTAGTTATAAATATCAATGCACTGCACAACTTTATTATTTGGGTTAGGGTTAGGTTGTACAGGTAGCTGGGGTATCATCCTTTTCCCTTGCCACCTGTAGGGTCAGTGTCTTTGGGGTCTCCATGCCCTTTCATGCAATCTTTGTATCTGAAAAATCATAAGTGCTTCTGAAATCTATAATTACCTTCCCCGGCAACGATGCCAAAATGTTGGTCACTATAATTGCTTAATTAATTTAAACAATCAAGTGCTACATAAATTGTCAACCCACGGAATTCTGTTTATTTCAAAGGTAACCACGCACTATATATGCTCAATTCCAAAAGCAACCTAGAGTTGTAGTAAAGGAAACTATATTAATCACACTTTCCTTGAATGAACTGAAGTCCTAACTTGAATTACAGAAAAGAAAACTACTTATTGTAGAGTTTGAAGAGATGATTAATCTAAAGAATCCTGGATTACATTGAAATAACAACTACAATAGGAAAGAACAACTATTTTTTAACCAGAGAACATGACCCTATTCCCAAGCAGGAACTTCAGCACTTTGTTTCTGATGAACACACTTTCATGAACTCATTAATGCATTGAAGGCTTAACTATTCTAACAGAGAACATGACCCTTAATTCCTTCCTTTAAGCAAGAACCTTTAGTACTAGTCTCTGATTAGCACACTCATGAAAATAATTGAAAGCTGACTACTTCTAACAGAGAACAGGACCCTTTAATTCCTTCCTTTAAGCAGGAACCTTTAGTACTAGTCTCTGATTAGCACACTCATGAAAATAATTGAAAGTTGACTACTTCTAACAGAAAATAGGACCCTTTAATTCCTTCCTTTAAGAAACAACCTTTAGTACCAGTCTCTGATTAGCACACTCATGAAAATAATTGAAAGCTGACTACTTCTAACAGAGAACAAGACCCTTTAATTCCTTCCTTTAAGCATGAACCTTTAGTACTAGTCTCTGATTAGCACACTTCATAAATCCATCACACAAGATTGCTAATTAAAATGATTAACAATTAACCAAGCATGAACTTCATGAAAACAATGTAATATTCAATAAAACAGAATTCTTAACAAGACAGAGTTCAGTAGTGTTTCAACAAAGCAAAAATTAATCAAATCATAAACAAAGATCACACTAACACACTATAAAACTAATGGGTGAATCTTGTGAAGAAGGTGGGCCCTCCCTTCTCACAAGATTCCCCTGAGACGAAGAGGCTAGAGAAGGATGCTCAAAATAGTCTTTTATTCATCTATCAATGTATCACATTATAATCTGAAAATGAAATACATCCTTCTCTGTGAAACTTTCTTAGTACAAAAACTGGATCCCCTCGAATGATGATTTCCTCTTATTTAAGGAGGGAATCCCTTTGATACAATTGATCCAAAAATTACAAGTGTATATCTGAGTCCTATTCTTAGTCAGATCGACTTTCTAAACCAGAATAGGACATCCTAGTCTCCCGCAACAGAATGCTATTACGAGTGCTGAATGAGGTATTGTTGTTACGGCTGGAGTGACAGTTTCTTGTTGCTGCTGCATGCTATTTCGGCACTGCAAATCATGGGATGTTTCAGCCACGAGATTTGTGCTCTTGACTGTTTCAGCATTCTCATGTAGCAGCGATGGTTGGTGCTTGGCTCACGGTGCAACTATTGTAGTCAATCTGTGTGAGTTGCTGTTGACCACGGACTGTGTAACGACTTCCTTTGTGTTCCAACATCGTCGGTCCTGGGCTGTGTAACGGCTTCCTCTGTGTTTCAACATCGTGACCATGAACTATGTAACAACTTCCTCTATGTTTCAACATCGTGACCATGAACTGTGTAACAACTTCCTCAGCATCATAGATCATGAACTGTGTAACAGATTCTGTGTTTCAGCATCATCAACCATGGACTGTGTAATAGCTTCTGTGTTTCAGCATCGTCGACCCTGGACTGTGTAATAACTTCTGTGTTTCAGCATCGTCAACCATGGACTGTGTAACAACTTATGTGAATTTTTGTTTCAGCAACAGGCCTCAAATGCTAATCTGCAGTTTGAACTGTTTCAGCACTTATACATTTCTAATCAATGGTTAAGTATGAGAGTGATGTAAAATTATATGCAAAACAGAGTAAACGTATAGTAAAGAGAAGAGACATTGTATACCTTAGGAAGGATAAGATAAAGTGCCAATATGGGTTTAAATGTGAGTGAACAAGAGTGTAATGGTGGAAAAAAGTATGGGCAAAAAGGTACATTGTGTGGTCCTAACAACATAGTAGTTTGTCTGGGGTTCCATTGATTGTGGAAAGAATTACCCCAAATTAGCATTCCAGAGGAGGGAACAGATCCTTGCCCTGAATTGCAAGGTCCTGCTAGGTTTTCCCCCTGTGCAGGAATAGTACCCTGCATAGGAGTAGATTGTCCAAAAATGGGGTTACCCCTAGTCGGGAAAGCGGCCGACGAGAAGGTGTTGTTACCAAACATTTTGTTCAAAGAAAATGGTGTCGAACCTACTGGCATACTATGCGAAGGTGGTCCTTGACTCCCCGCTCCAAATAAACTATTATGTGTAGGTTGCCTGATGGAGTTTTGATGCAAGCCACCAAGTGAAGGGGACGAAGGAGGGATATGACGTCCTTTGTAAGGGAAAGCATTAAAAGGAGTAGGAGTGCCCCCCATGTCACCTTGTAGAGGAGCGCTAGAGCTCCCTGCCCCCAGACCCAAAGTCTATAAAGTGGAGTAGGAAAGTATAGGACTTGTACCTGAACTAGGAATCCCATATGAGAACGGAGGGCATGTTGTACTTGGTGTGAAAGGGTTTGTGGCCGCCGCCAAAGATGGAATCGGACCACTGTGCAAAGTAGTTGCAGTCGAGCCCATGGTGGCTCGGACCGACAACAGTGGGTTAGGAGATGAAAGATCTCCTGTGGTGACAACCGTGGTGGGAATTGAAGAATTCCCAGAAGTAGTAACAACATTCGTTTCCATTGCTGTGTGTGACACTGTCTGGCGCTCATAAAATTGAATTGGTACAATGAAAGGTGCCAAGAAATCAGTGGTTAGGGTTTCAACCGGGCCAAGAGCGGTTGCTTCAAGTTCCAAAATGGTCGATTCCATTGGGGGTTGTTTGGGCACAATGGTTTGTAACCCGGTCACTTCAAAAGACCCTTGTTGATCTAGCTTTCGCCTTAATGGTGGCGGGGGTGGATCCATTGTAATCGGCGGTAGGCCAAGAAGCTGTCGTGACCGACGGAGCTCCAGATCCTCCACTGTGTGAGAAGATCCAAGACACTCTAAGGTAGTCTAAAAGTTCAAAAGTAACACACACTAAAAAAATCCCCTAGAATATAAGACAAGCAAACACTAAATTAATTGGAAGAACAGTTACAACAACCAACACTAGAGCAACTTACCGGTGCAAGTGAAACTCGAACACGGAAGCACCCTCTAGGTACACTCTGCAAATCATGGCCCGATGTATGTCCTAGGTACCATGGTATACCCCTGTAGTCACCTGTGTATGTCCCTAAAAAAGATTGTCAACTAGGTTGCCAGTGCATGAACAATCACCAGGCGGGTACAGTTGAAAGTTGGGTAGACCACAATGAGCAGGGTATCGAGCCTGAAACCTGTCAAGGGTATCGAGAGAAAATGGTCTGGAAGACAACTGAGGACCTCGAACAGATTCGAGACCCACAAAGCCCTGTGGAAAATGCAAACGACGAAATCCCAAAATAAGCCCTCTATATGTGTTCTCCACTACGATTGGTCCAGCTTTGGAGGGGTTATCTCCGCTACCTTTCCACACGCAACCTCATGTTTATCCCCTGTGTTAGAGGGGGGTCCCAGATAACTTTCACGACACTGGACTTAGACACTCCCTATCTCAGACTCTAATATTTGATTTTAAATGGCCTTGAAGAGTTTCCTCTCCAACCTAATACAAGGCCCTAGTCCTAAACTAGTTGGTGAACCCTACAAACATAAAAGTCTAGTAGATTTTAAATTTAGCATTAATTTTATGGATTTGTCTTACGTCAATGGGTATGAAGGTGAAACTAATGATGTGTAAAATACGAAAGCAAAAAATGAATAAAAAAGCTGGAAACAAAACTTTTACTGAATGCAAAATTTCAACAACTTTTCAAAAGAAATATTTTTAATTTTTCTAAGATTTTGGATAGCAAACTTGAAAGAAATTTCACTTGACTACAAGCTACATATGCTCTAAGTAAACTGCAAAAACTTATGAAATAAATGACTTTTCCTTAGCTAATGATGCAGAAACACACTCTTCAACCAAATAAGAAAATGAAAAGAGATTTTTTTATTTTATTTAAATGCTAGTAAAGCAAGAAAGGAAAAATACCAACAAGCAAAAACCAAGAAAAACAATTCTGGCCTAATCGCAGATCGCAAAGAATCAGGTCAAAAATCACACACTAGCAATTTTTTTTTTTTTTTTAAAACAATGACTCTCACACTTGTCTAAAAACCTTTAAAAAAAAATTATTTTTAACTGAGAAAAAGCAGGCTAAGGGAAAGTTTAATCCTAATCTATTGACTGCTCACACAGAGATTCAAACACCTGAGAGGAATAATTCTTATCAAGGGAAAGGATGATTGCATTACCCTCAACAAAAAGTATCAAATACAAACACGTGATTGTTACTCAAACATCACGCGTGCGAACACGCGTTGGATAGAGACAGAGGGTGTGTACACGCAGGATGACCTTGTATAGGCCGTGTGTATATCTAAATTCTGAGAAAAAATGAAAACAGACAGACCAAACCAGGAAGAGACCACTGATATTGATAACCAGGATCCCTTGAAGGCTTGGACACTCTTTCTAATAGAAAAACAAATAATGTAAGGAAAAAATGATAAAGCAGAAACAATCTGAGATAGGACTGGTAGCAACAAGACTTAGACAAAATTCAAGAAAACCCCCTGAGAATGTGTGATTCTGACAGGGAAGAGGATGACTACCTCTGAAGTTCTCTGAACTCTACATGCTACTACTACTTCCTCGGCTAGCATTCACACGCGGGCTGTAAGAGAGTAGGGCGCAGGCACATGCATGCAGACCTTATGCAGGCTGCATGTACCTCTGTGGGTCCCGAAAACACAGTCAAGAAAAATATAGGGAAAGCCAGTATGGAAAACTAGACTCCCTGCTAGCTCAGACCTTACAGAAACGAAAAGAAAAAACAGACAAGAAAAACTAGTTTCTAAAACTACCCAAAAACTAAATAAAATTCCAGGAACCCTAGAGAGTTTCCCCAGCACAGTCGCCAATTTTGTTGTTGGGAAAATCTCCCTATGGACTAGCAAATAGAGTTCAGACTTTGCATGCAGATATGAACGAAGAGAAATTACATTCTACCTTCATCCCTAGATTAAAATCCCCTTTTCTTAGTAAATGCATGGAAAGATCAACCTACCTCGTTCCCAACGTTTGATGTAGATCCTCCGTTGTGCTTGATTACTTGTTCACAATACTCCTTCCAAAGCTGACCTGCATCCAAGACAAGCAACAACTATGCATGCATACTACTTATATACTAACGGGTTAGAAATCCAAACATATACTGATCAAACTATAAACAGTTCATGAATTGGGACGAGAAAAGAATTTTCTTTATTACTTTGAATGAGTCAACTTACAAAAGTTGAGACTGGCCACCGTTCCTTGAACCTGATCCTGGGTTCCTCTTCTTCTGTCCTCAAACTACTTTGCTTTGAATCTCCTTTGGCACAAGGAAATGCTAAAGGGTTGGGACAATGGGAATACGTAAATGGGAAGAGTTTCTTTGCTATATTTTTCCTCCTTCCAAATGGGACCCCTACCCCTTCTTTTATAGGCTAGAAGGAGCTAAGTATTTGGACGAACCCTCAGCCATGCATGGCTGGGAGTTTCAGTTAACTCACCCATAACTTTTGTGTTCCGTTGGCAACTTTCCTTTTTTCATGCTTTTGTCGGTCCACGTGGGTTGTTTTGGGTCAGCCAGCGTGTACACGCGTGTAGTAATGGATTAGGGCGCGTGGGCCTTTATAAAAGAGGATTTTCAAAGAGTTGTTCAACAGTGATTTGGCAAAGAAGGGATATGAGTTGGTATGATGCCAGGTAAGCATGTGTGGTGCAATTTAGGGTTATAACACAAAGGCATATACAAAGGAGAGAACAATGGAGGCTGGAACCTTGATTTAGCCACCATAGAGAAAGGGCAAGCAACCAATAGAAATATCATCGTGCAGGCAAGCTACAACAACCATAGTCTTACCGCACATTCTGGAAGGGCTGTGTATCATGGCTAACCTGTTAGAATGCATGGAAAAATTATGGTACTCAGACCATGATGACGCCAACATCGAGAAGTTTCCTAAATTTGCAAAAGAAAGTGTACTTGGACATCGTGGGTATAGGAACCTTCGGTGATCCAATTTTCCAACCGAAACAGTGGGCAGTCGGACTGGTCCACACCAGGATTATAAACCTGTTTGATATCCCACATTTTGAAAGGGGCCGCAATGTAAATAAATGCGTCAAGCAGCTGATGGAAGTAACCCACAGAGGATACCTATGGGTGGAAGAGCCTATCTTGATAGAAGTAGATCTCATTTATTTTATTACAGGGATTCCATCTCAGGGGGGACAGTCTTGCGCAGTTCCTCAATGACAAGATAAAGAAGAAGGAGTTGGTGGAGGAGATGAAGAAGACTTATGGAACAGAAAGAGGGTCGCACAGAATTATGATCAAGCACATCAGTGACACATAAACAAGGTTGTCCACCAAACTCATGGCGTGGAAGTTGCTCTGGAAGTTCCATAAGGAGGAAGTCCCTGTCGGGGTCATCGCAACTGCAACACAGTGCGCATAGGGCACTATGCTCAGCTGGGCCCTGTACTTGTTAAACTTGTTTCTTGAGGAATGCAAAGATGTGCAGGACCTAGGGACAAAGTTTCACTAATCTTTTCTACTCGTCCTGGTCGTCTTAGTCCAATGGAAGGAGCCTAAGTATACATACTTTTGCAAGCAAACCACTTGTTTCCGTGAAATGAGATACATATCATTAGGGAGCACTTCAAACTCCAAAACCAGAAATGCAAATGTAGGCATGTTCACAGGTTATTACAAAGACCTGCAGGAAAGCATTGCCAACACTTGGAAAATTACGCCAGAAATGGTCGTGCAATATCAAGACATCGCCAACTTCAAAGAAACCAACCATACATTATGAATCCAAGCAAGAAGGTATCCCCAGAAGGAATGACTACAACTACGATACTGCGTCAAAGAAGAGGACGTAGAGATGGCCATCAAGGATTGGCAGGATGACTGGAGAGTTCCAGTTCTGATTCAAAATATGCCCACGGATAAGTAGGTTGATGTAGGGAAAGAACAAACACCTGTCAGAGATAAAACTGTGCCCAAGAAGCCAAATCCAAGTGAGAATCTGACACAACAAAATAAAGGGGGTGCGCCAAAGAAAGGTACCCAGGCGGGGACAAAGGACACCATCTAGGCACCGCAAGAACAGGAAAAAGAGGCTGAGACATCACAGGGGGCCACATCAAGTGCTACCCAACATGAACAAGTCCAGTCCAAGAGGTCGATCATACACACTGGGGGTGCGCGTAAGAAGGCTAAGATGCACAAAACGCCATCAGAATATACAATCACTGAGGACAATGTGAACCTCGTGGCTGAAAGATTCCATGACTGGGAAGTTGAGTACTTTGAAAATGCCCAACACCAAAGGGATCAGATTCAAGACGAGCTGGTCGACATGAGGCAGCTCCTAGAAAATATTAGAGAAAGTTGAAATGCAAAGGGCGAGCAGAGGAACCAATTCATTCCCCGCAACATCAGAAGCAGGAACCAAGGCTACGTTAAGCGAGCAGGATATGATCCAAATGATAGCACATGTGAGATACAATTTTCACTTTACACCTAGCATGCTGCACATAGATGAGATTGTAGGCCAGATACCCTTGAAAGACCTAGCACAAATAGAATTGGTAATGGGGTGGATACCAACCAAGGCGTTATATAAACTGCAAGTCGCGCACATGCACAAATGCAGCAGAATTGCAACACACCAAGGACAAAAAAGAGGAGTTGGAGTTGGTACTCGAGCAAGTCAATCTTGAGACCAAAGATGAGAAATATCACGCAGATAGGCTTAAGCAGGGATTGGCTGTAGCCTATGACAAAATTCCAAAAACCACGCAAATAGCAGAGTCTAGGACAATGCAAAAAATTGATCATATTGTGAAAACAATCGATCAATACAGGAAGGATATCGAGAACCTCTAGGAAAAACTCATCCCTACCACTCCCCCAGAGGTGAAGCAACAAAGGAAGCATGAAGTAGCAGGGAAGATGGAGGAAATGGAACGACAAGTCAATGCAGTTGTCGACTTGTTCGAAAGTGCAACACGACTATGGAAAAAGTTGGAGGAGGATCAACAGGTCCAGTAGTGGGACATGGAAGAGGAAAATATAAGTGCAACTATCCAGGACCTCAAGCAGAGGAAGAAAACGATGAATATCACTAAGTGCCTCAAAGGATTACAAGACATGAATACGCTGCAAGTAGAGCTTATAGTTGTGCAGACAGAGAAGAAGGATCAACAAGCTCAAATGGAACCTCTCTAAGATCTAGCAGTGGAATTCATTGCGCAAGAAAAGGAGGAAAAGAAGAACATGGCGCAAACTCAGACATAATGCGTAAAGATGATCAAGGAGGAGATTACAATGCAAGTATTGGATGTGCTCAGAGAAAATACCACGTAGGCACAAACACAAGCAAGGGAACTCACATACATGTTACATACTCTCGCAGGAGTTGTTAAAGAAGCACACAAATCTTAGGTGGCTCGGGACGAGCCACATGTCAGTGTTGGGGGCCTGTTGAATGCAGACCCAGTCAAGGGAAAAGGATATTTTTGGGAAGAGAAGCATGAAAGGAAGAAAGGGAAGATGGAAGGAAAATCAACACATGCGAGGGAAGCATGCGAGGTGCACATGCAAGGAAGACCTAATGACACTAGGGTTAGGGTTTTTGCAATGTATTGTAATGGTTGATGAGACAAGAATATAAATAAGTAGTACTTAGAGGATAGAGGGGGAGATGATGAAAAGAGAGAGGACAGATGGAAGAGAGTTGTAAGAATTGTACTATTCAGTAAGCTGGTGAGATAGATAAGAAGTGAGAAACTCAGTCCTGGGGGTTAGATCGCAGGCTGAGGATCCTGGTGCAATCTAGTCAGCCTCGCATGGATCAAGGATCCTGTTGAGAGTGTAAGATTTAAGATTGTAAGCATGCACGATGTGAAATATTATTGACCCATAATAAAGAGCTTGAGAGCCATATCTTTGTGGATGTAGCCCAGGAGGGGGTGAACCATGATAACACCTATGTTATGCGATTGAATGTATGCATCTCTATTATTGTTAAGTGTTGAATGTTAGATGAATGAATAAAGTGACTAGTTAGATATGATATTTCACATGCATGAATAAGATGACTGCTCTGATGTTAAACTGAATAAATAAATATTACAGAGTACAACCACAGATCTCCACTCATTCCCATGTTGCAAACACCTGAGTATTGCAACCACCCATAGATCTATCTCGACTGAGACTACGCAGTACACTCTGTGTGTTGCGTTGCCTTTTGCTTTACCAGAGAGGCCGATAGTTTTAGAGGGATTTTTTTGGGAGCTTGTTAAATCTGAACCTGGGTCAATATATGAAAGTAAGGTAGGACCACAGTAGATAATTGATACAGTAGAAGATTAAAATCCAACATATATATTGATGATTCTACTTGGGATAAATGGGACATTATTTTTAATTGTTACCAACTAGGCGAATTGAACTATTCTACGAGGCAATCTAATTTTGAGAACTACATGACAAATAGTCTAAGTAGTTTGACAATCGGTTCTCTTCGTCTCCTTTAGGGACTATGATTGAAAAAAAATATCGTGTAGCAGATATGTTATTGGATCGAATTGTTTGGTTTTCTATTCCACCGAACAATCCAACGAATGACATAAAACTAAAAGATTACTATTTCGTTTAGGGGGGTAGATTCTCAATTCTCAATAGTATGGATTAAACCCAAGGAAGAGGCCCAATTAGACTCTTCCATGTTTGGGATGGAACAATCCTCTAAGTTAATGTTTGGAAACAGTTTGATGAGATTTATGAATTAATTCAAAAATATATTTCCATTATGTTTATGTTTTTATAATTTATATATTCAATACAAAAAATAAAACTAATCTAAAGAGTTTGAAGAAATTTGTTACTAAAAAATAACCTTCAAGAATAATCAATGAAAATGATCCATAACTTTTAATTCCCTAAGAAATGATGAAAATTATATAAGCATGACATGGTATAATGAAAACATATTATGAAAAATAAGAAAATAATTAATAAATTATATATAAATATTCACTAAAAATATAATAACCAATAATTTCACCAATCATGCAAGATAACTTGGCAAAAATTGATATCCTTAATAGACACATGTGACATCAATTCAAGATTAGAGTAATCCATGAATAAGAATTAATACACAAAAATCTTCAACAAAAATGTCCCATGACTCCAAAAATAGTTTATGAATTAAGCTTAAAATAATTTCGAGCTACAATCCTTCCCAAATCATCATAAAGCCAAAGATTCTTTCCTAGAGGTCAATTTCCATATTTCTAGACAAAATTATATGCAAAAATAGAATAAATCATAAATAGAAAAAAGGTCACAAAAGCCATGCAGGCTATTATGACTTTAGGTGAACTGAGTGATCTAGTTGGTGCATAATCAACATCATACGGTCCCCACTCTTCAAATAACTCATTGCATAACTCTTGATTAGTGAATACATGTTATTCCTTAGGAAGACTCAACATAACATTTTCTTGTCTGAACCTTCTGATATATTTTTCTAAGTTTGGCATGATAGACTCTAGTTGAATTATTGTTCTGAATTCATTTGTTAAAATATTATGAATATTCTCATTCTCTAGTGACTGTATACCTTTAAGATCAACTTCACGCTTCTTGTAAATCTCTTTGAACTCGCTCAACACCTTTTCAACTCGTCGAAAAACCTCTAGTGGGAAACAACTAGGTAGTCTTCTCTTTGATGTGGCATCTTCAATGAGATCCCATATTTTAATGCATGTATACCATTATTCCCTAAATTTATTTAAGAATGATTCAACCAAGTGACCCCGATACCTAACTTCTCATTCAAATTCAAATATTACATCTTTGGTCAACACTTTGATTCCACAATCCCTCTTGGCCACGACTCTTTCAAATCTCTTTAATGGATTCCACTTGGTATTGGACCTTGTCTCTCCTTCTACATGAGTGCTTCCTTGTAGAAAACAGATAGCTTTAAGATTTCCCTTTGCAATTCCAATACCTTAGTTATGAAATATTTTCTTATGAGATTGAGGTATTGTTGTAAATAAAAAAGAGGAAAAGAAAATGAATCTTCACATAAAAAAGAAAAAAAAGAGAAAAATATGTGATCCAACTTACACATGATTATTTTATCATAGTGAAAAAGACAAAAAAACAAGAAAATTGAGTAAATTTAATATTAATCTGCATTAAGTAGTAATCAATATGGGGAATACGAAAAAGTATAAAAGGAAATATGATCACCAACAGGTTGATGAAGATGAAGTGCAAGAGAAGGATAGAGAGAGGATGAGACAAAAACATGTAGAATTGAGAGAACAAAGGGAATAACATGTAAGTCAACATATTTCCCAATCTTTGATGCATCTAAATTGAGATTTTTCAAGGCATCTAGTTGAGGGAAATATTAGTAATGTTTAACCACATTACCCAAATGAATATTATACTCATTGTTTTGATTTATACTCTAGTTTACGATTTAGATTATGTTTTATATGTAACACGTGTACACAAAATTGACTAGACTATGCAAGGATAACATTTAATTGACCACTACAAGACCCTATCCCCTCTTAGGTTTCAAGAATAATTGGAAGTTGCAGTGATTTTGAAAGGGGTGGAATTTTTTTAGGAAGTTTGGAGGAAAACACAAGAGAACAGTTAGGGGACCCAAATCTTGATTGAACAGGCATAGAACATGTTAGTAACAAAATTTAATTTTTTTTAAATAAAGTTTAATGATTATACAAGGTTGAATCCTACATGCGTTGATAAAGCAAAACAACTTAAAATGGGAAACAATGTTGTTGCGTTTTTCAAGACGTTAAACATCCAAAGGCACATGAGAATGTATCAAAAAGAACTCTCTTCATTTGGAAAATCAAGAAAAAACTAATATTTGAGATGCTCATAGGGAAATTACCACTATTTTGCATGCACCAAGGACTTCAAGAATTTGAATAGTGGCAATGATTTCAAAATTGATCCATGTTTCAAGAAAAAACATTACAAATGCATACTAATTTTAGGTTCTAATGGATGAAAATGATAAGGCTACTTGTTTGGATCTTATTTGAAAGCATCCCTATTGATATAGACTTCCAGAAGGCATTAGAGAGAAGGTGGTAGAGTTTTGAGAAACCCATTCTTATGATATCCCAAATCAGAAGCATTTTTTGTTGCGACCCTTATCTAGAGGCATGTATGATGAGGATTGTAGGCACATTATGGATATGAAACACGTTGAACTATTTGAAGAGTTTCAAGAAAGAAATCCCAATATCAATATCACCATTAACATGTTTGATAAATTGATATCGCAGTATATTATGCCTAATATAGTCTATAACACTTGTTGTTGTTAGTACTATGTTGGATTCTAGCACTATTATGACACATTCATATATTTCTACAAAAGGCACTAGCAAGGTGACCCTCATTGACGTAGGAGCATCGAGAGAATGGCTACGGGTATGTAAAAAAAAGATGAGGATGATGATTATGGTGATGTAGGGGAAATAAAGGTAAAGGTATGCGGATATGTGATGGAAGAATGGTTGATGAGCCATGTACGAGAAATAGTTTTCTAGAGAACCGACAGATACAATGGTTGGTGACCCATGTATTTTGGTGGATGGTTACTTTTTTATATGGACTTAAACAATGTTTATGTTTGCAGGTAAAAGAGGAAGATGATCGAGGATGAATAAGGAAAAAGACAAAATATTACGAAAGACTGGAGATTAAGGGAAAAAAAAAACAAGAAGATGGAAATGGAACCAATTCAAAGGAGAGTTGAGGAAGGCTTATTGGATCACAAGCATTCATTAATGGGGGAGTATCATATAATTCCTAGTTGTAATCATGATTAATTAATTAAATTATAATATGTGTAATGAGGTAGACCAATTCGAGCTTAAGAGTGAGAGATGATAGGGATATGAATATTTGTTGAAGATATTCATGGAGATATGTTGGGAGATTTAAGGAGATATTGTAGAGTTGTAGAGATGGTTTGAAAAAATCATATAATTATGTAATAGTTTTTATGGTTACCTATTGTTATAAAATGGACAATTTATACAAGAGAAGGGAACAACAACCTCTGAA
>ML779555.1:110990-144879 GCA_009831015.1 Picea engelmannii
CCAATCCGTCAAGTCAGCGAGTGGTACCCTTGGAGCACGTGGTGCATCCTGAAGGGCACGTCGCGCAAGAAATACAAGTCAGCGAGTGGCACCCTTGGAGCACGTAGTGCGTCCTGAAGGGCACGTCGCGCAACAGAAGCAAATGAGGCGAGTGGCACCCTTGGAGCACGTAGTGCGTCCTGAAGGGCACGTCGCATTGATGATGATGATGAGACTACCTGGATGACCCTAAGACCTTAACGCCTGATAAAATTCTTAAAACGACTCCCCTAATGAATTGTTGCCTAGTCAATCTAAACCTAAATTTAAAAACATCTCAAAGATAAAATTTTGATAAGCCCTAAGAAAAGATCCTACAAAAATAAACATAAGGGAGTAAACTAAAACCCTCCTATGTGTTAGTTAAGTCCTCTTAAACTAAGGGGGGTAAGGTAATGAGGGGGATAAATTATTTGAACCACAGGGTTTTTAAATTTTAAAGAAGAATTAAAATTGTTAAAGAGTGGGAGTACAAATTTAGGCTTTTAAATAATTATTGAAAAGACTATTAAGCGCATTTATCATTTTGGGTTTAAAAAAAATAATAATAAATAATAAAAATAAAAATAATAAAATAATAATAAAAGAGAGGAATAAAAAATAGAAATGAGGAAACTTGTGATAAAGGAAACTTAAAAATGGAAAGTAGGAGACATAGGGTAAAAAGCAAAAAGGAATCAACATTTAGGAGTTACTAAAAATCAGAAACTTCATTTTAGGAATGTTATTAAAAGCATGAGAGGGGATCTAGGAACCCTAGGAGTGATTTTAGGAGCGACTTTAGGGCAAGTGAGGGAAATGAGTCTTTTATTTAAATTAAAGAAAATTAAATTGGAGAAACATGGGGGATGAGGGACACTTGGACGACGGAGAATGTTTAGAGGCTTGTCATAAAAAAATAATTTAATAAAAATTTAGGAAAGTAGGTGGGTCTCATTTTTCTATAAAAGAAGGGGAAAAGAAGGAAGAAGGGGAGGAACGGTTAGCGTAATGTTACGCTGCCAAATTGTGGCTTGAGGGATTTCTTGTGAGGAGTTGGGTTTATCTTAGTTGTGTTGGAGTGGTAGCTCAACCGTGGAGGCGAGATGAGAAGCTAGTCTTATCTCTGGTTCTTGTGTGGCCCCTTTGTGGCTCGGGGGGCTAAGGGGGAAGCAGAGTACCCCTAGCGTTTGGCTGGGAGGTACCGGTGAGATTTCTGCGGTCGACGAGTGGGAGCGGCAAGGAGAGCGGACACGACACGGAGCGCGGAACGTCTCCGAAGCAGGCGAGTGGCTAAGGTATGATTTTAATTCTGGCAGAATTGTTTAGAAATGGTTAGTGTTAAATTGCTTCTGGTGATTCGTCTTGTTAATGGTTACTGGAAAAAAAAAGAATTTGTTTATCTCGGGAATACCTCCTTTAATTCATTTTTACCTCTGGCAAATTGTTTATCATCTGGCGAATCAATTTAACCCAGCATTTCAATTTATTTCTGTCAAATTCGTTACCTTCCGGCAATGTGTCGGGGCGTTATTGGTCTGCGTTTTAACGGTTTCATGAACTGCGTCTTTTTCATTTTGTTGGGCATTTCGCCACTGTGTATTGGGAATTTTTAGTAACTGCAATCTATGGGCAATCTGAACGCCACTTGAAGCTCTGTAGTTTTCATTTTTTTTATTTGGGGGTCTGCGTACTCGCCCAGACATCTTTGTTTTTCATTTTTTTCATTGGGGTCTGCGTTTTTTAAAAATACTCTGCGTTCTTTCATGATCCACGTTCTTAAATGATTTTGGGGCGTTTTTAAGATTATGTTGGGCGTATTCATCTTACAGCGTGCGAAATTCAGGTGTTGGGCATTTTTATTACACATTATGAGAAATTCTTACCTTGGTCTTTATTTAAATACGGGGGACGATTTCATTATACACAGTGAGTTTCCATCCATGGTCGAATTTATATATTACAGTGAGCTTTCCACCGTTGGTCGATTTTATTTTTACAGTGAGCCTTCCATCAATAGCGATTTTGCATTGGTCATTTTGATCATGAATAATGGGCGTTTGCACTCTGGTATGGGACATGGTTGTAAACTGGTATATTGGGCGCTTACTGTCATTTGGTTACAACTGCATACAATTGCGTTTTGACTTGTATACAGTTGCATTTGATTTGTTTACAGTGGTGTCTTTCAATGACAATACCAACTGGCAATCTGTGTGCCAATCGATTTCTTTACATTCCAATCCAATTATTGGGTTTATGTGTTTTTAAATGGCCATATAGTTGCGTTTTTAAATGACAATTATTGGGTTTATGCGTTTTTAAATGGCCATTGCAGTTGCGTTTTGAATTTGTATACAATTGTGTTTGATTTGTTTACAGTTGCGTTTTCTAATTGGGACTGCGCTTACAGCGATTATTAATTGATAATTATTAATTTGTTACAACAGCCAATGCAAAACGAGTTGATTTTGTTGTAGAATTAACATTTAGGGTACGTTAGCTGTCACTCGACAGGGCTATCAAACGTCCAGACTTTACCAAATTCATTTGAAACGAATTAAAAACTGAACTTCCAGACTTTACCAAATTCATTTGAAACGAATTAAAAACTGAACTTCCATACTTTACCAAATTCATTTGAAACGAATTAAAAACTGTCGTAATATCACCCAGTGATGTAAATGGGAAGTTATTTCTGTACATCGAATTTAAATTTTGATTATCTTATTCTGGTAAATTCGTTATATAGATATCTGGCAATTTTCAATACTATCCGTCTTATTATTGGCATTTCTAGGTTGTTGTTTTATACATTGCCGTATTTTTTTTTTATGATGTCATCTCGTCAGTTTCCAATCGATGTTACATATAAATAGGATGATATTTTTACAATAGGTGAAGGAAGAAAGCTAGGGTATAATGAAACAAGAATACAATGATTAGTGTTGGCGACATGAAGTTTAAAATTATTGTTAAATTCTTTGGCCAGATTAGGGTAAGGTAAACGTAATGTGAATTCAAAGGCCAACGACACCGAGTATATATATACTTACTACGTTATTATATATATCGTGACTTAATGCATTGGTTTTTATTATGGGCATTTCAAAACAGGGATTTTTGGTACCGTGTTCTTATTAATAATGCATATTTACACTTGGTCATTTTGACTATCGTTGTCGTTGTCTAATCACGCAGCAGTTGTGGAGTCATTTTGTTATATTCTAGAAATTTGAAGTCATTCATATATCATAGGTTATTTATATGTTGACCTGAAGTATGGTATTTTTAGAAATGATGTGATTGGCAATATGATGATTTGTTTATTTAAAACATGATTTTTCATAATTATGATGTCATTTATATATTGGAGTTATGGTTATAAATATTATACACCTGGGGTTATTCAAAATGATGTCACCTATAGTTATGAGGTAACTCCATACTGACATCTTTAATTGAAGGATATCTTAATTTGTTGTAAATTGTAAGGTGGATAGTTGTCATTGTCATTTTAAACCTTATCATATTATAAGATTGCCCTTTTTAAATTATGGTGTATATTGTACYTYCAATTGATGATTCCTATAATCATGATGMTATTTCCWTATAGTGACCTMTTTAATTAATTKYTATYTKAATYATTGTTAWTTAAAAATTRATAGTTKCCACATCCARTAATGCCCTTTTTACTTTTGWCATTAAATTTTATTAATTTAGATTGCCAWTTTAATTTATRSYGTAAGTTGTTGTTTTCCAAWTGATATTACCTAAGTATGATGTCATTTTTAGTGCATTACTATTGGACCTTAGTGAATGAATTAATCTTGTAAGGTCATTATGAATTTAGCGGGTGTAGCATATAAGAGGTATAATAATTGTAAAATCATGGTCCGGACTGTGTCATAAATGATAAATGGTTAATGTTTCATGACAGAGTTATTATAACCTTTAATTATTGTTAATAACATACGTGGTGCAATAACCTGGAACTACGTAGCATAATTACCCCAAGTTAGTATACCGGGGTGGTTTTTCTTTAGATAATGATGAACTTGAGTGTTTGTTGTCAGAGTCCTTGTCACGCGCCTTCCGTAAGGGGCACAATCATACTTCTTATTTATGTCGTACTTGATTTTATTCAGTTGGTTGCTTGGTCTTCTTGTGTCGAGCGGGATGTAGACACCTCCATGTTCCTTAGAACAGTCACCAGCCCTGAGACCTTAAATGGTTACAATCGATGGGAACCTGGGCTTGAGCGTTGATTATGTGTCTTGGAGGTCCTAACCTTGCAGGGTAGGACGGGCGGGTAGTCAGTTTTTACTTTCGTCGTGGTTGCGTCTTGTTGGTTTTCGAGTGGCGACGTAGAGTCAAGTGTGTTGTTACTTCTACACGCGCGCACACACCTTAAACACACAAAAAAAATTGCACCTGTTACTAGAATGGTTGTCGTAACGAGGCAGTTCGTTACAATTTGAGCAACAAGACTGCCTTCATAGTGAAATGGATGGTGGTTATTTATCTATGCCTTAGATATTTTTCTCCACATTAGGTTTACCAACATTTTGTACATAGTTGATTAGGGTTCCATGGATTCACCCATTGAGGAGTCTTAACAGAGGATGATTTTGACGCCTTCACATCGACTAAGGTCTTCAACCTTTCTCATCCCTTGGTTGATTCCCACATCCACTTCAAGATCCACATTGTAAGAGACCACGATATGAAATACAAACTTGAACGCATGATTAGGTATGCATCTAGAGTGAAGGATTTTCTTCTTCCCCTCGATTTTTTTTTTTTTTGGTTTCCTCTACTATGATCGTTATCGTTGACTCTTTCTCTCTCTTTTATAGCATATTTCCATGGAGAACGACTCATTTTCATTTGTTGCAGTATTTCATATTCCCTTCACAACAATTGCAGTCTCTAATAGAGGTGATTCATTCCTCACTACTCATTCTACAAAGAGATAGAGAGATAAATCTCATATATGTGAAAAGACGGAGGATTTTTTTCAAATATATTGCAAGGTCGTGGGACAATGGATTAAGGCCACGGGACAAATCGACTCTCATAAGAGAAAGCAAGGGCACAAATGGAAACAATTTTTATTTCAATATCAATGGCATAACTTTGTCTGTGAACCGATGAAAACCTGTGCATGGTGTGGACAATATATATATAGCTCAAATCATAGTGGAGATGTTGATTTCAACATATAGGACAAGGATTTCTAAGGGGCCCACATTTGGATAACACTAGAGCCGTCGATGATGAAATACCATTTCTAAATGTTGCAGAGGTCGATTCCCACACCAAGAGAATAGAGAAACACCAAGAAACATTTATGTCGAGTTCATAGAAAAAGAAGCGACCAAGTTTGGAATCGTGAAAGAGAAGGTAAATGAATGGCATAATTCGTGTCAAGATCAAGCAGAACTCTGGTGAGTCAGGAATGCACACATTTTGAAGAGGAACCATTAGTTGGAATACTACTCATCGTGAGAGGATCATAGAAGAATCCAACAAGGGAAGGTAGAGAGAGGTGACATGTGAGCAATTTCAACCAAAGAGGAAAGGTATATTGTGTTTGCATTAACATTATGCCACATCTATGTTAAAAATAATTCTTTATATTGAAGATTGAAAGCTACTATTTCTAAGGACACCTTTGGAAATTTCTCATTCTTTATATTGAAGATTGAAAGCTACTATTTCTAAGGACACCTTTGGAAATTTCTCCTTAGTAATGGTTTAATAAAACGGGAATTGATATTTCAAAATGGGAGGTTGAAAATTACATATAGAGAGTTATGTAAACTCATTTTGAAGTTAAAAATTATTTAAATCATTGATTCAAAAGCCCATTTGTAAATGGAAAGATTATTGTTGCTATTGTAATGTTATTTTTAGGGAAAGTTTGGCGAAACAATTGGAATCAAAGAAAAAAATAAAGTTGAAGTTAAAGTTGAGAGTCTCAAGTCAAAATTAATATGCAAAAGTGGAGTGTTGATGTAAGGTAAGAGTCAAAAATAATTTGTTAGTGCCAAGAACCTCTTGTAAATTCCATGTAATGATATTTGAAAATGGTTAAAGTTTATAGTGAAGTCCTCTTGCAAGTTAGGGAAGAAATAGAAGGAAAGGAGTCAATGAGACATAACAGAAAAGTCAATGAAAATTATTTAAAGTATCAAAATTAAGTCTTTCCTAGTAAAGGAAATTGGAGCCAAGTAAAATCTGAGAGTCACAGAGAAGTCATTGAATCTAGTTAGTATGAAGAAGGGTGCATGATCGGTGTTACCCAACACCCTAAAAAATAATTTTAAGTCATGAATTTAGGTTAAGAGTATGGAGTCAAAGTAAAGTTTAAATGAATTTAAAGTAGTTTAGACCATCACATCAAAATTCAAGTCAAGATTAAGTTATGTAAGTCAGGGAATTGGTGCGTCAATTAAGTTTGTGAAACTGAGGTCATAGGTTTTCTTGTTGGACATTGTACAATCCAAAAATAAACATATTTTGTAAGCATGTAATTACAAGTGCATGCAGAAAAAGTACATGTGTCTTGTTGGATGGAGGCACCCCTTATACAAGAAACAATTTTATGTAGGTATTGCAGTGGAAGATTCAGATGGAGAATTATGAAAGAAGATGACAACATGTAAACCTAATAAGGCATGTATTCCCCATAATTTGTTAAGTTCTTGGTACTCTAAAAACCAATTTGTAATGGTTTGTGGTCATTTGAACCACTGATGTAATGAAATCCATGAGAGAGAATTTTCTCAACCATGGGCATAACCGTCGATTTGAGGCAGTCCACGCCTAGTAGAAACAATGATCAGAGGCAGCCAGAGAAATTGAAAGTCATGGAAAAGGGACTTGTGTATTTTAGCATGAAAGGGAGATTGCAAGTCATGAAAAAGGGGCTTGTGTGGAGAAAACTATGAAATAGGATTTTGCACGATAACAGGGAACCCATGGACAAGAGCTCATATAGAAGTATTGTTCCTTGGGATCATGATGTAGGAGCATCGAGCGCATGGCTATGGGTATGTAAAAAACCCAAGATGAGGATGATGATGATGGTGATGCCAAGGAAATAAAGATAAAGGTATGCAAATATGCGATGGAAAAATGGTTGATGAGCCATATATGAGAAAGAATTTCCTAGAGAACCGATGGACACAACAACTGAGGACCCTTGTATTTGTTGGAATATTTACCAATATTGAGGGGGGGTGAATCAACATTAAGCACATTTTATGACTTTGTTGGCTGCCTAAACTAGCACCCTATTATTTTACTCCGAAATTCAGTATTATCTATAAATTTGTTCACTTCCTAGTATGTTCTATTCATCAAATTGATAAAACTCTTTGTGAATATTTTGCTTAAATGATTTTGTTGGGTTTCGCGTGACCAATTATCTTTATAGTTTTCTTTCGTATGCTCTCTTTTATGCTATTTTGGTTTGAATATGTTATTTTTTCGTATTTATTCGTAATTTCATGACTGCAAAGCATGAAATTAAAGATTTCTCTTGTTGATCTTGCTTGGTGAATTCTTTATACAGTACCATTGTTCTTATCTCGTCTTGACTAATGACTATTTATCACATTTCCTAGTTCATTTATAAGAGGATACCATCATTCTATATGGTTGCAATTAATTGAACATGTAATCATATTAAACCCTTAGTAAGATCCTATATCCTCTAACTTTAATTTCATTTCTCTAGGATTTACATTAATGTTATGTCAAGAAAATCTCTCCAAACATCCTACATGAACAAAGGTTTAAAGAAAAAATTATCACTTATCGAATTACTTCATTTTAAGCATGTATCTATGTTTTGGGGTTTTCGATATGGGTTGTTGTTTTTCATACTTTTAACTTGGATTAATTCTATGACATATCCGTGATCATACTTCTCAATTCAGTTCTATCGATCTCCAAGCCTTATACTTTAATTTTTTTTCCATTATTTTCAATCATGCCCTCATACCTTGGCTTAATCCTACAAAGGGATGTGATATGATCATTATAATCTTGCCATCATCCACAATCTAAAATCAGTAGTTTGTGGCTAATCATAATGAAGACATAAGTCATTTGATCTTGAACCCTTCTATCCTCTGTATACGAGCAATCTGAGAAATCATCAGAGTTTTAAGTGGTTGAATGTTTCATGTCGTCCTTGGTTCTTCAAGTTCCTAGCCATTATTGTGGGGATGAGGTATTTGAATCTGTTCCTATTTGTTTTCAATCATCCCTTTGTATTACAAATCAAGGGTTTTTTTTTTTTCATAGAAATATCACAGTCTTGGTTCAAGCTACCCTACTCTGCAACATAGTAACAAAGTGATAAATGGTCATGTAGTAAAGGTAAAAGCAGAGATAAACAACCCACAAGGTTTTACTTAACCACAATAGTATAACAGAGTTCAACCTCATGCCAAAATTGAGAGATGATTTTGCGAGATGGATTATGAGAAAATAGTGAAGAGTTTGACAAAACCATTAATAACACATCTCCAAAATGGGGTCATTTACTATTCACGCAAACAGATTCTTCAGAAACAAAGCAATTTCAAAGATATGCCCCATTTTATAAAGAGCAATTTATCATAAATTCTGTGCCGGTTGAGAAATTAGTTCAAGGTACCAAAAAATCCAATTCTCCTCGAGCTGATCCTTTGGCTCAAAAGGAAGTTATCATTCATGTCTTGTGTGTGACCCAAAGAAAAACTAAAAGAGGGTTGGAGCATACCAAAGACCTATAATCAATCCTTGTTCGATTGAAAGATAAACCCTTGGATTTTTTAGAGCAAGTTGCTCAAATCAAACCTATCAATTCAGAGGAAAAATAATGAGTTAAAGATAGAGATTCAACACTTGACAAGTAATATACAACAAAATTTTCCTCGGGCTGTTAAAAAACCAAAGAACTCTCCAAACACTGTTGTCTAGGAATCCACTAATGTCGGTATTATTATCACAGAATCCAATTTACATGTATCCTCGATTTCTAATGGATAATTCTCAGTAATGTAAAGTCAACATTTTTAAGTTTTATTTTTATTTTTTGTTTTGATTTTGTAGTGTTTTTAGACTAGCTACATAATCAAAGATTTTGTAGCTAGTCTTTAATTAGTTTTTGTTGATTTTATTCCTTTTATTTTCAATTCATGAACAACTTGGAAAAATATTATCGACCACATTTATGGAGACAATGGGATACTCCCATAATTTCATTTTGTTTTAAATTAGCATAGAGTTAGTTTGAAAAGGTGAATTATAACCTCTTGTTGCTATGTCAATAAAATTTTCGATAAGTTGTCTAGAAAGTTGATTTTATTATTTTAAGACTTTTCTATTATGAGTATAAACCAGAAACTTGTACAAAGGGATATGAATTCTGCAGGGCTTCGACTCTATGATGTGGACATGAGGATCAATCCATACTATTGTTTAAATACTCATGCATTTTAGAGTCACTAAGGAAGAAATTTTTTTGGGATGATGAACAAGTAAATATTGTGAAGAAGGACATAGAATTATGGATTGCTTGAGGCTTTAGTCCTGTGGGTAATTTCTATATTTTCATATAATATTTCCTTTATTTGATTCTTGTCCTTCCTATGCTAAATTTGTGTTGTTATAGCTTAGATTTTGTCTAGTTTATCAACACACTATCATATTTGGTCTAAATGCGTAAATGATGGTTTATTATCCCAACAATCAACATGCTTCATGAAAGAAATCATTTCACCATTATGTTATAGTAAAACAATGTTTACTTGTATTATTATGCATATTGTGATCTGATTTGTTGATAGAGTTGTTTTGTCGACAAAGTGGTTCGTTAATTCTCATGAAGGATCTATACAAATGAGTTTTTCTTTCTGCATGGTTAATAGGAATTCTAATATTTGTTGAAGTTTCTTCCTTCAGATATTATAACAATCCTTTAACATTGTTTGTCCTGGATTTCTCTTGGTAAGCAGACAGTTGGACGATATTTTACATAGAAAGATATGACTGATAATACTCATTTTATTTCTGGCCAGCAATAGGTTAGTATAATTTGATTTCGATTTTGTGGTGGATGTAAATTACGTTATAAGTCTAGATTCTTTGCTCATTCAAACTCACATCATTATCATTTACTCCCATTCTTTCTTTATTTGATTTTAAATGAGAGTTTCAGGTTAGTAATAAATCTTTTGATATTTTGGTTTGCCTAAGATCTAGTTCTTTTTGCAAGCTTGTAGTTTCACAAGACTTTATACAAATCTTGTAGCTATTTATTTTGTAAAGTTTGCATATAAAATGTGTGAATAGTAAATGTAAATAGTAGGTCTTAGTTAATGAATAGTTAGTTGTTTTAATTTTTTTGTAGTCAAGGTTAGTTTCCCTCATCAACCAACGAAGTCATAAAACCTGTCATGTTGAGTCATCCCAAATGAATTTGGTTACTTTAGACAACCTTGGACCGGACTCTCCCTTCCATTTGACGAGCGTTCAAATATGCTTGTCAACAAATGGTGCTAGAAGGAGGGATAAATTAAATCTTTAAATGTTTCCAACAACTTGTCTCAATCATTTAGTTCTTCACCCATAATTATTTTTTGATTCATTATCTATCCTTCGATGATGTCATCCACATGCTTAAGGGCTAGTTAGATGACAAGCTAACTCGGATACAAATTCTTTATCTTCATATTACAACAATGGCTCCTGCCCAAATTCCTGTATGGGAACATGTTTTAATCTCCCATATGTTAACATTCCTAGTAAGACACTTTGCCTATTGCCAGAACTTACATTTGAAGGAGAAGGGAGCACATCCGCAGAAGATTATCTTTGTAATTTTTTTATAAATGTTTAGAACATAATATAATTGATCCTAATATTGTGTGCAAATTGTTCGCTCTCACCTTTCGAGGTCGGGTTAAATGTTGGTTCGAATCTTTTTCGACTAATTCAATTCATTCCTGGTTTGAGTTTGGAACTCAGTTTTTATTTGATTTTAACAATTCTAATTATGGTAAATTAGGTGAGGAATTGAATTTTCTTAGGAAAGAAAATGATGAATCATTAGAATATTTTGAGATTAGGCTCATACATTTATGTACTAGATTCCCTTTAAAAGAAATTCCTCTTATTGATGAATGGTTTCAATATCTCATTTTTCTCTCAGACGAACAAGATCAATTAATTGTTAACCAATTTGAATTAAGCATTAATACTCATTCATGGTTTGGTTTAAATTGTCATGAAGATCTTGAGAACTTACGAGTTGTAGAAGCACAACATTGTTTGCCAACTTCTTTAATTTTGGAGAAACATGATATATTGAAAGATGCAATTGTCCCTCCTGACAATTCTTTTTCATCAATGTCTTCTTCTGATGATAAAGAAACTTTAAATAAATATAGTGGCCATACTATCCAAGACACTACAACTATTTCAAAAGAGAAAGAAATTGCATATGATATTTGTGATTACATTATCAATAAATATTCTTATAATTCATTTGAACCAATTCAAGATCAATTAATGCGAGATGACATCATTATTCAAACTATTAATCAATCATCTTATTCTAGTGGTTTACTCTCACATTTTCCCTTACACAATGAACCAAATTTTCTCTTGGAAACTATCTGATACTCTTTAAAAGAGTGTACAATTGGGGTTGATCAGTTCATACAAGGAGAGGAAACAAACATACAAGTAAAAAACTACATGCCAATCATTTCAAGAGACACATTTTGTCTTCTCAATTCTTCTACATATTATTCCTTGTACCCTGATTATTTTATCCTAATGTTGTGCAATTATGTGTTCCAGATTACCTTGGAGAGAATTCAACATTATATAATTAGGTACAAATCGATAGAGATTACCGAATAGAAGATAAAGAAGAGAATAATTCTTCCCATGAACATATTAATTCTTATTCTCATCAATTATCCATGGGTAAATCAAGAAATGAGTTGAAAAAGTCTCAAATTGTGTCTTCCATTGATTCATCTCAATTTGTGTTTAAAGAAGGATCTGAATTTTTCCATAATCAATTATTTGAGATCGAAAATTCTAATCAACCAAACACCACTACTAGTGATGATTATTAAAAAATGTTGGTTGTTCCATTTAGTTCATCTCAAGTAGTTAATGCTGAAAAATTCAAGCTCAATGAAAAGTTTCAAGAGAATGAGACATTTCTTCTTTAGTTGAAAATCATGATAAGTTTTTGTTATCTTGATGCTACCAATAACATCAGGATCCTTTTGCAAGATTCTTTCCATACCAATCTGGTACCTTATTTTCATCAAAAAACTTTTTCGTCTATGAATTCTTTCGAACAATCCTATATTGGTAACTGCACATATTATGACAGGACTGCACATTGGTTGGAGTGTTCATATCTCAAAAATTTTCCGAAGAATGGTAAGGTTGTATTCACCTTCTCTATGAAAAACAATTAGGGAGGTAGCTATGACACATTCCTTTTATATCCTCCATGTGAAAAGACTCATGAACAAAAAGAGAACAATCAGGAGGATGGGGCACTTCAGTCTAGACCGATGGATATGTCAGGTCCCCATAATTTTGACAAGTTTTCCCAAATCAATTACATGTTTCCATGTTTTTGTGACCCATATCACGATAGAATTGCAGATTGGCTCAAAGATTCATATGCTAAAAAAATGCACAATAATAAGGTTATGCTTACTATGTTTCTAAATGAATATATAGTACAAAAGTATGACACATTTTACTTGTATCTGCAAGCACTTCAACTTTTCATATTGATCATTGAATTTATGTGTCTTGCAGGATTGAAGTCACTTCCATGGCTACATTGGAAGTATGACTTCACTTAGTATTTCGATTTTCTTAGTAGTTAGAGTAGGTTTCCTTTAGTTTTCTTTCTCACTGTTTCTTTTTGTAATAACACAGTTATGAACACAAGTGGGTACACCAAGAGAACCATAATATGAATGTTGTCAGGGAAGCCCACTTTAATCCTTTTATCTCTTCTTTTCGTTAAATATTTCTTTTAAAAAACGCATTATCATCATGAAAATTTTAAAATGGAAAGTAAAGAGATAAGTAAATTTGAACTGTCAATCCACACGAATTCAACCCTGACACAAGGTGCAACGAGTAGGACTGCACTCATCCTAATAGGGATTTTTTCTGATTTCTTTAAATCTCTTTCGACATTCGTTTTTCTTTTAATACTAATCTTGAATAAACTCACATCTCATGAAACATTATATTAAGGAAAGAACCTTCCCATACATGAGACTTTATATGATCTAGTTCTTCCTTTGTTTTTCATTTACAATAGGATGATAATAGATCCAAAAGCTTGGGTTTATCTTTGGCCAAAATCGTTTTCTGAAAGTGTGCATTTGTTGTTTTGATTTGTTTGTTTTGATGTACTTCTGATTTTGATTTCTTTCATTAAAATATGATTTGGTTTGTTTTTTGTGTGTTATTTTCCTTTGTTTTTGAGTGAATGTTTTTCTTTGTTCTTTGTCCATTGTTTTGGTCCAATAACTCTGTTGTTTAAGACTGATCACCATGAGAAAATATTTTTCAAGACAGTACCATCTGCTAGTCTCCAAAATAACTTAATACAGTCCAAATGTGGTCTTGAAATACGATACATCTTAGCTCTGCTAAACAATTTTTAATTTGATGGTTACCTTGTTCCTTTCTCTTCAACATTCTTGAAAAGAATTTACTCTAAAAGTTGGAGTAATCTTTGATTATCATGACCATCATAAGACATTTTACGCCATCCTAAGTCCTTAAGGGATGTTCCCTATCTACTTCCCCATTTTTAGACAATCTATTGTTCAGGGATTAAAATTCAAATTTCGTGATTGGATCACCTGTGTACAAAAATTAATAAAGCACTAGGTTCCAATTGAAAGTTGGAAGGTCTCATCACGAGTCGATCTATCATGACCATTGGGAGTTTACAGGAGTGACATTACCATTTCTAGTCACCAATCCATGGTAGTGGCCTTCGATCTTCTCAACTTAAGGACAAGAGGTCTCATCATGAGCCAACTTGCTCACCTCCATGGATTTTTGTGGATGACATTTCTTACTAACTGGTCACCAAGCCAGAGCAATGACTTTTAGTTAGTCACCAAACTGCCAAAAGAATAAAACTTAATGATTCCAAAAATGATCCATCATGTGTGCTTAAACTATTTGATGGGATCAACTAAATCGAATAGGTTAAAAGGAAACTATGTCAAGGCTATGGATGCCTACTAGAAGTTGTGGCTCTTCCTGTGATATTGGAGTCCTTTCTTAAAACTGTCGTGATCCATTGATGAAACGATCATTCATATTTCTAATTCTTTCCAAGACTTTCCTTCTTAAAATCATGAATTGTGGTAAATTTTATTTATATATGTCTACAGAATTGATATCAATACTATATAGACCGGACAAGGGATTTTATTAAGGAAACTTGGAGATCTAACAACTTGGTACCTCTTTCTTTTTCCTCTTGGTGATGTGTTTTGAATCAATGCAGATATAACTGCTTTGCCCAGTGAGTCGCCATTTGTTGGCTGCCCCAACTAGCACCCTACTATTTTGCTTCGAAATGCAGTATTATCTATAAATTTGATCACTGTCTAGTATGTTCTATTCATCAAATTAATAAAACTCTTTGTGAATATTTTTCTTAAATGATTTTGTTGGGTTTCGCGTGACCAATTGTCTTTATAGTTTTCTTTTGTATGCTTGATTTTATGCTATTTTGGTTTGAACATGTTATGTTTCCGTATTTATTCGTAATTTCATGATTGAAAAGCATGAAATTAAATATTTATCTCTTTGATCTTGCTTGGTGAATTCTTTATACAGTACCGTCGTACTTGTCTCGTTTTGAATAATGACTATTTCTCACATTTCCTAGTTCATTTATAAAAGGATACCATCATTCTATATGGTTAAAATTAATTGAATATGTAATCATATTAAACCCTCAGTAAGATCCTATATCCTATAACTTTAATTTCATTTTGCTAGGATTTATATTAATGTTATGTCAAGAAAACCTCTCCAAACATCCTACATGAACATAGGTTTAAAGGAAAATGTATCACTTATCGAATTACTTCATTTTAAGCATGTATCTAGACTTTGGGGTTTTCGATAGGGTTTTTTTTTTTGCATACTTTTGACTTGGGTTAATTCTATTACATATCCACGATCATACTTCTCAATTCATTTCTATCGATCCTCAAGCCTTATACTTCAATTTTTTTTTCCATTCTTTTCAATAATTCCCTCATACCTTGGCTTAATTCTGCAAAGGGCTTTGATATGATCATTATAATTGTGCCATCAACCATGATCTGAAATCAGTAGTTTGTGGCTAATCATAACAAAGACATAGGTCATTTGATATTTAACCCTTATGTCCTCTGTCATGCGAGCAATCCGGAAAATCATCAAAGTTTTAAGTGGTTGAATGTTTCATGTCGTCCTTGGTTCTTAGAGTTCCTATCCATCATTGTGGGGATGTGTTATTTGACTATGTTCCTATTTGTTTTCAATCATCCATTTGTGCTACAAATCGAGGGTTTTGTTTTTCATAGAAATATCACATTCTTGGTTCAATCTACCCTATTATGCAACCTAGTAATAGAGCGATTCATGGTCCTGTAGTAAAGGTAAAAGCAGAGCTAAATATCCCACAAGGTTTTACTTACCCACAATAGTATAACATAGTTCAACCTCGTGCCATAATTGAGAGATGATTTTGCGAGATGGATTCTAAGAAAATGGTGAAGTGTTTAACAAAACCGTTAAAAACCCATCTCCAACATGGGGTCATTTACTATCCATGCGGGAAGTATCTTCAGAAACAAAGAAATTTTAGAGATATGGCACATTTTCTAAAGAGAAATTTATCAAAAATTATGTGATGGTTGAGAAATTAGTTCAGGGTACCAAAAAATCCAGTTCTCCTTGAGATGATCCTTTGGATCAAAAGGAAGATATCATTCTCGTCTTGCATGTGACCCAAAAAAAAACTAAAATAGGGTTGGAGCGTACCCAAGACCTAGAATCGATCCTTGATTCATTGAAAGATAAACCCTTCAATTGTTTAGAGCAAGGTGCTCAAATAAAACCTATCAATTCAAAGGAAAAACAATGATTTAAAGATATATATTCAACAATTGACAAGTAATATAGAATAAAATTTTCCTCGGACTATTAAAAAAACCAAAGAAATCTCCAAACAGTGTTGTCAAGGAATCAATTAATGTCAGTGTTATCAGGAAAACCAATTTACATGCATCCTCGATTTCTAATGGATAATTCTTGGTAATGTAAAGTCAACATTTTTAAGTTTTATTTTGATTTTTTGTTTTGATTCTGTAATGTTTTTAGACTAGCTACATAATCAAATATTATGTAGCTAGTCTTTATATAGTTTTTGTTGATTTTAATTGATTTTATTCCTTTTATTTTCAAGTCATGAACAACTTGGAAAAATATTATCGACCACATTTATGGAGACAATGGGATACTCCGAGGATTTCATTTTGTTTTAAATTGGCATAGAATTAGTTTGAAAGGTGAATTATAGGCTCTTGTTTCTATGTCAACAAACTTTTCGATAAGTTGTTGAGCAAGTTGATTTTATAATTATAATACTTTTCTATTATGAGTATAAACCATAAACTTGTACAAAGGGATATGAATTATGAAGGGATTCGACTCTATGATGTGGACATGAGGATCAATCCATACTACTGTTTAAATACTCATGCATTTTAGAGTCACCGAGGAAGAAATGTTTTTGGGATAATGAACAAGTAAGTATTGTGAAGAATGACATAGAATTATTGATTGCTTGAGGCTTTATTCAAGTGGGTAATTTATGTGTTTTAATATAATATTTCATTTATTTGATTTGTGTCCTTCCTGTGTTAAATTTGTGTTGTTATAGCTCAACTTTTGTCTAGTTTATCAACACACTATCATATTTGGTCTAAATACATAAATGATGGTTTATTATCCCAACTGTCAACATGCTTCATGAAAGAAATCATTTCACCATTATGTTATAGTAAAACAACATTTACTTGTATTATTATGCATATTGTGATCTGCTTTGTTGATCAACTTGTTTTGTCAGAAAAGTGGTTCGTTAATTCTCATGAAGGATCTATACAAATGAGTTGTTCTTTCTGCATGGTTAATAGGACTTCTAATATTTTTTGAAGTTGCTTCCTTCAGATATTATAAAATCCTTTACAACTATTTTTCCTGGATTTCTCTTGGTAAGCAGACAGTTGGAAGAGCTTTTACACGGAAAGATATGACTGATATTACTCATTTTATTTCTGGACAGCAATAGGTTAGTATAACTTGATTTCTATTTTGAGGTGGATGTAAATTACTTTATAAGTATCGATTCTTTGCTCATTCAAAATCACATCGTTATCATTTACTCCCATCCTTTATTTATTTGATTTTAAATTAGAGTTTCAGGTTAGTAATAAATCTTTTGATATTTTGGTTTTCCTAAGATCTAGTTCTTTTTGCAAGCTTCTAGTTTCACAAGACTTTATACAAATCTTTTACTTGTTTATTTGGTAAATTTTTCATATAAAATGTATGAATAGTAAATGTACATAGTAGGTCTGTGTTAATGAATAGTTAGTTGTTTTAATTTTTTGTAGTCTAGGTTAGTTTCCCTCATCGACCAACATAGTCGTAAATCCCATCAGGGTGAGTCATTCAAAACGACTTAGGTTACTTTAGACAACCTCGAACCAGACTCTCCCTTCCAGTTGATGAGCGTTCAAATATGCTCATCAACAAACTCTTAATGAAGACATGTAATCATAAATTTTATCAATCAATTATCACTTATGATTGCATTCAATATATCATGAACATATAACCATAAACAATGCATCACTTCATATCCACAGAGACACAGTACACCAAAGTTTTATGTGGAAACCCAAATGGTATAAAACCATAAAATGATTTCTTATATATCAAAAGATTACATTCATAAGAAGAACCAACTGGAATGAGGCTCCAACCCCCTATTTACAGGCTCCAACCTAAGGAAGCTAAATCTCCATGAATTCTCTAGATTCAATTGGAAAAAGGCTCTAACCCCCTGATTTACAGGCTCCAACTTGAAGGAAGCTCCAACTCCCTATATTCTTCGGCTCCAACTGGAAGGAGGCTACAACCCCCTTTCCTTGCCCCTTACTTCTGCCCTAAAATATAAGTGTAGACTCAACCTATCACTACCACTATCATTGATAATCAACTTGTCACTGATAATCAACTTGCCATCGAACCTATCATTGTACCTGTTCTACCTCTGTCATTGCCACTTTCACGATGACTGCCAATGCCACTATATTTGTCACTGATAATGATATATCAACATCAACATATTCATAAACTATAACCAAATCCACTCACATAGATCATATACCAAGACCATCATCAAGATGTGCATCAAACCATATGCTAATTCGTGTGTGCCATATCATCCATGTAATGGGAATGTATCATATCCATAAACTATGTTCCAAGATATGCCTCAAACATGTTTCATAACATCCATCAACCATGTACTAAAGCATGTACCATAACATACATCAACCATGTGTTGGACAACTGAGAGGGGGACGGTGAATCAGTTGTTACAGTGCTTAAACAATTATGCTTATTTTAAACTCTTTACAAAGCGCTCAACGAAAATCAAAATAATGCAGGGAGGTAAGCAATAGAATATTCAACATCAATCACACACATGAAATATATAGAGACAGATATTTCCTAAGGAAACCCATACAGGGAAAAACCTCTTCTTCTTGATATGATAAGTAATATTTGTTTTCTGTGAATTATCATTCTTATGACCTCCAACTCATTGTGAGGCTACCACCTCTGATTTACAAGATGCAACTTGCTAAGAGCACCAACTCTCTGGTTTCTCTAGCACCTACTAGAAGGAAGCACCTACTCCCTAAGTGTTCCAACACCAACTAGATGGAAGCACCAACTTCTAGTCACACAGGCACCAACCTGTATAACAGAGAACAATAGTTCTCCCTTGCACTACCCTGCCACCCTGGTTTTCCTGGCTGCAACCAAATGGAAGCTACAACTCCCTATGTTCAAGCACCCACTTGAAACTTCTGAGGAAAACAGCCCTCCCTAGCACCTCCCTACCACCATGAAATATAAATCTTTGCTTTTCACAACTTTATCATAGTGATACAACATTTATCTATGGCTTACTAGTCTCGTCACTGTTATGTTACACTGCTCTGCCCTTCCTGCATCAGCGTCTCTCTCCTCACATCTGTTTCACTTTTTTTTCTTCTCTCAGATATGAATTTATGTTCCTTACTTCTTCTTCGCTTCAGCTCCTACACACAACATGCTTCTACATGCATGAATTATACTCCATAGTCACACACAAATATTCTCTATTCTACATTTTTATACTCTCTGTGCACCTTCTACATCCTTCATGCACAATACCTCTGCATGCTCTTCACAATGTCATTATTCTACCCCACAGGTTGTTCACTACTGCTCTTCCTTACTCCTGCATGGCTTTACAACATAATCGCTTCACAACTCTATTTTGCATGTGTTTCTCATGTCGAGTCTTCTCCTGATCATCATGGAAACTCTCCATCTTCTCTAGCGGTTATGTTGCCTATGAGTTCATCATTAGTGGTCATTATGATGAGATTCCTTATATTCTTTGGCAGTCAAGACTCTTCATTTTCTCTGTCAGTTACAGTTAGTTGTCTGTGGCATCTTTGGCTTCTAAGCCCCTTCCTTCACGTGACCACCGATGATGACCAAATTCCTATTCAAAAGGTGCTTCCCGACCTCATTATAGTGAGCACTAGCTCCTTTTCTTGATATGACCTTGGGCTATGAACTTCATGTGACCACACGATTGTGGGCCCATCCATGAAAAATTAAGGCTCGAGCATGTTCTAGCCCCACAATGGAGCATGACCGTCGATCTCACAATCTTGATGGTGCTGTTCAATGGAGGGTTCAGATCTATTCTCTCAAGTCCATGGACCAGATCTCTCCTACCTCCATCAACGACTGAGGTTTCCTTTTTGATCTTGGCTCTGGGAATTTCAACTCTCAAGCCCTATTTTTGTTGACTGGATATCTACCGAAATGGAAGATTTGCTGACATTTGTCCTCTTCAATCGACGATTCTACCTTCTTTCCTTTATCCACACGTGATCCTTATTCTCATCGATCAGATGACATGTGTCCCTCCAAACCAATGAATGAGATCAATTTTGCGATCCGGGCTCCAGGAGTTTCAATTCTCAAGTTCTTGTTTTCTCTCGGATAATTTCACCCAGAGTCCATGATCCAACGATGTGTGTCCCTCTCAAATCAATGGTCGAGATCTCTTTCGTGTCTCTGGACTACGGATATTTCAATTCTCAAACTCTCGTTCATCCTTCCTTTTCCTTTTCCTGGAGTTGAAAATCCACTGATGCATGTCCTCTTTAATCCAATGGTTGTCCTCTGCTCTGGGACTTCACGTCTTTGGGCAAGTATTGGTGGTAAAACTCTCGAAGAAAAACTCCTGGAGTGATGTAACTCTTGTGTCAATCGATGACATGTCATGAGTCAAGAAACAACCACGTGTCACTTGTATTTATGGTTTCCATGTCCCTGAAATGTCGAATCGAATTGACACTTTTCATTGTCTGATTGTGCCACATATCCTTGCTGACATAGTCTGCTAATGTGGTCTGCCATATGTCCTTCTCGAATCAATGGTCCTCGTTCTACCTTTGATCGATGGTTGTGATCAAATTGTAATTTCCCTTTGTGAGTTGCCTCGAAACTCCCAACTCGTGAAACTCTGAAATGATTCATATTAGATCAACGATGGAGATCTCTAAGTGATCTGACGACCCATATCATTTCGTGACTTCGCATATCACGAGTTTCTACAACTATCACCTTTTAATTTCTTGATTTGTGAGTCAACAAAATGTTGATCTCCTGCCACGTGTCCTCTGGAGTCAACGGCTTATATCTCATCACGATTTCACATTTCGTGGATTTGGAGGTTGGCTCACCTCTATTCTCCCGATTCCTGAATTCCCGATATCCATGGGTGCTAAATCAATGGTTCGATCTACCTTGATACTGATGGCTCTTATCTCTCGAGTGTTGGATAGATTCTCAGCCTTATCCTCCTCATAGTTTTACTAAATCTAGTAGCGCATGGCTATCTATGTTTCTCCCTCCAAGGATTTATGTGGTCCGTCTAAGTTCCTGAGAATGCTATTTCTCCTAAGCTTTGGCAACTAGTTAACCTCGTCCTTGGTGCACACTTGTGCTCTGCGTGTGACTCTACGATATTCCTCCTGAGATTTGTAGACAACAATTTCTCATGATCTTCATCATTCCTGATGCTATCATTGTAGCTTTCATGTTTATCATCATTGCACACTCTGATCTTTCCATCAATGACAAGTGCACTTATCTTGTAAACATGCCAACAATCTCCCCCTTTGGCATTGATGGAAACCCTGAACGACTGCACTAATCTATTTGGACCTCCACCTATAACATCCAGACCACTCCTTTTCTCCCCATTTGACATCGATGTCAAAGAAAATAGGCTCCCCCTGAGCTTTTGTAGTACTTTTCGGAGGTATCATATAGTCAACCAATATATACTACCCCTCACAGGATGAACCCTCTTAGGTTGATAATGGGTTCACGCCCAACTTCTCGCATAGATACTCAAACTGAGATTTTGCAAGCGGTTTAGTGAAGATATCAACAATCTGATCTTTGGAAGGAATATAATGCAAAGAAACAACAGTGTTGGTCACTTGTTCCCTCAAGAAGTGATACTTGATGGGTATATGCTTGGTCTTGGAGTGGAACACAGGGTTCTTTGACAGACTGATTGCACTGGTATTATCACAATGAATTGGGATCGGTGTAGTACATTTTACCTCCAGGTATACAAGTTTTTGAATCATCCACAATACGTGGGTACAGCATGTGGCAGATGCAATGTATTCAGCTTCTGTAGTTGATAAGGAAATGGAACCTTGCTTCTTGCTCAACCATGATACAAGGGAATCTCCTAAGAAGAATGCACCTCCACTCGTGCTTTTCCTTTCATCCACGCAGTTAGCTCAATCAACATGTGAATAGACTGATAGTTGAAAATTATGATTCCTAGGATACCATAGGCCATAGTCCATTGTTCCTTTAAAGTATCTGAATATTCTTTTGACAACTAAAAAATGACTTTGTTTAGGTGTGACCTGATACCTTCCTACCATTCCAACAACATGCATTATGTCTGGATAGGATGTTGTGATGTACAAGAGGCTTCCTATCATAGACCTATATGAACTCTAGTCAACATTAGGTGAATCATCATCCTTGCTTAACTTACATCCAATGACCATAGGTGTGCTCATAGGTTTAGAATCTTCCATTGGAAACCTTTTCAACATTTCTCTTAGATATTTTTCTTGAGAAATAAATATTCCTTCAGACCTCTGAGTAATTTGTAGGCCAAGAAAAAATGACAATTCCCCTATCATAGACATTTCAAATTCATACTGCATGGCAAAAGAAAACCATTTTACCAATGAAGCATTATTACTACCGAAGATGATGTCATCTACATAGACCAACACAATGAGAAGATCATTACCGTATTTTTTGATATATAGATTGTTGTCAACTTTTCCTCTCTTGAACCCTTTGTCTTGTAGATACATATCCAGTATGTGATACCAGGCATGGGGAACTTGTTTCACCCATATAAGGCTTTCTTCAGCTTGCAGACAAAGTCAGGGTTATCTGACAGTTGGAAACCCTTTGGTTGTTCCATATAGACTTCTTCTTTTAGATATCCATTTAGAAAAACTGACTTGACATCCATTTGATAGACTTTAAACTATTTATGACAAGCATAGGCAAGAAATATTCGAATAGCTTCTAATGTTGCTACAGGCGCAAATGTTTCATCAAAGTCCAGTCCTTCTATTTGAGCATATCCTTTGCAGACCAATCTATCCTTATTTCTTACAATATTTCCTAGCTCATTCATCTTATTTTTAAGACCCATTTGGATCCTATTACTATAACACCCTGTTTCCCCTAGTCCGTAAAAATAACTGTATTGTCCAAGAACTATGGAAAACTCAAAGATGTGAATGTTTGATTTGATGGACCTTTGTATAAAAGGTCGATGAATTTAAATTATGTTATGATTATGTGTTGCATGACTGCTAGAAGGGGAGATGTGCTAAAAGAGACCACAATGGATAATGAGAGGTGGTGGAAGGGACCTGGAATGGTTGCGTTAACTTCCATTGAACCAATACCGTACTGGTTTTTACTTGCTCAAAGACCAAAGAAACTCTCTGACCTTGGAATGAATTACCCACCAGGATGGTAAGTGGGAAGGCTCCTCAAGAGTTAATGAGGGGATGGGGGCAAACCGCCCATCCGTAGAAGCTCTCAAACCTGACCACGGATGGGGGAATTCATGCCACACACAATCTTGCAGAAAAGGAAAGAAAGGAAGTATGGGGAACAGGGAGAGGGAACACATGCGATAGGGATCGCGGAAGAGAACTTGGAGGAACTCTGGAAATACAGGGAGTTATGAACAGAGGAGGAGGAGAGTAACCTTCTTCCTTGACTTCCATTGAGCTGGAAGTAGGAGATTGAATCTCAAGCATCGTGGTCTAGCTCGGGGGTGGCTAGTGGTAAATCTGTTTGGAGTCACTGAGCCTATGGTTGGGTGGAAACGAGCACCCTTCTCAGCAGTCGCATCACATTTGGTGTTTTCTGATAAGTGTTATGTCTTGTATTTTGAATTGAATATCACGAACGCATGCTCATGTTTATACGCTCATAAGTGGTTTCTGTATAGAAGTTTTTGCCTTGTGTTTTGATTGGAAATAATGGATGGATTCTTATACTTATATGACCATAATCAGTTTATGTATAGAATGAATAAGTTCAGAATACGAGTCTGTTCCCTTGAGATTTGTCCCATCTACTGACTCACACTATGTCCTGGTTTAATTTCCCGAAGGCACCTCCTCCCGGGAAGTTTCCTCAAATTCCAGAGATGGAGTGAGTTCCTTGAACTGACTATCGTTATAGTAAACCCACAAGTTTATGTTACCCCTGTCACAGAGTTCATAGCTCAAAAAATTAGGAAGGATTTTCAGTCAAGTCACCAAGCCAAGGGATAATTACCCAAGAACCCTCTGAAGGATCATGTGATCTGATTCTGGAAACCTTGTACAAGAAAGAGTAGTTCTCTCAGATTTCGAAGTCGTGGGAGTTCCAAGCCCTGAGAGGTTGAATCTCATGATTCAAGCTTAGAAAGGACAGTGAGTCCAGTTATCGAAAAAGAATACCCCATAATTTGGTAGATGAACAGTCATAATCCTTTCGAAAATGCCCCGAATCGGTTTAGCGTGAATAAGTTTCGGTGTTTCGACACCTGGGAAACCAAAGGGCAAGACCCCTTGTTTTTGCAAGCCGTGAAATCCCGGTATATGAAACCCCGAATCGGTTTAGCCTGAATAAATTTCGGTGTTTCGGCACCCAGGAAACCAAAGGGCAAGACCCCTCGTTTTCACAAGTCATGAAATCCTGGTATACGAAACCCCGATTCGGTTTAGCGTGAATAATTTCCGGCGTTTCGGCACCAGGTAAACCAAAGGGAAAGACCCCTCATTTTCGCAAGTTGCGAAATCCCGGTATACGAAACCCCGAATCAGTTTAGTGTGAATAAATTTTGACGTTTCGGCACCCGGGAAACCAAAGGGCAAGAACCCTCATTTTTGCAAGTCATGAAATCTTGGTACATGAAACCCCGATGCGCTCTGTGGATGAGCCCTAGGTCATGGGACAGGGTCAAGCGGTAGGAAGGAAGAGTCCAGAAAGGATTTGGACCATCCATTTGTAGAGAACGCGTGGTGAAGATCTAAAGCCACTAGGGTTCTGGACATCAGAGGAATAGGAGTGAAGACCCTGCCAGAAATCCCTAAAGGCAGGATGTCAGGATTTAATCTGGGTCGTTGATCAAGTCGATGATCTGGACCGTAGATCTAGGTGATACTGGGCTTTCGAGTTTCCAGGTTTTGGGTTTTCGGGACTCAAGAGGTAGAGTTGCATGGTCAACACAACTCCCAGAATCACGAAGAGAGAAATGCCGAAAGGTGGGTCCCAAGTATTAGTCAGAGGATACGTGCGGTGGAAGTCAAAGGAGTGGTCAGAGTTCCAGAAACCTTTCGAGTTCCAGGGATTCGAAAGAGAAAGAAGGAATTCTTTCATCGCAATTCCTCAAATCGCGAAACCTTGAAAGAATTTAGAGGAATAGCACCAGGTCATTGGACCAGTCGCATGAAAAGCAACTCAAGGGAGGAGCTAAGGATCTGTTAGACCCTTTTGGGTTTCGGCATTTCGAAAGACAGAGAACAGGGGAACGCTTGCATCGCGATTCCCTGAATCGCGAAAGATGGAAGCGCTTTTATTTTGGTAAGGCATGTGGTCATAGCCAATGATCACATGGAGGAGGATAAGGGAAGGGATGGTCTGTTCTAGGCCCCGTAGAAATTCAAGGATTCTGTCCCTCGAAGAAAAAGATGAAAAATCTTAGTTGTCATAGTGGGTGTGTGACAAATTGGTATCAGAGCATGGTTACAACACTTGTCCTGCTTGGGCTCATGGACGAGTTGCACAGAAACTTCATTTGAAGTACTCTTAAAAGGAGTAACTCTCTATCCTAACCCCCTTTATAAAAAATCAAAGTTAAGAATGAAATTTCCTATTGTGTGTATGCATTTGAAAAATATGAATTATGTGTTGATTGTGAATGAATATAATGTTGACTAACAACAAGTGTTTTTCCTGCACAACAAGCGGATGATCAACCGCAGGAAACTACAGTCGCATAGAATGGTGACGCACCACGAAGTGGGGGATGGCTCCCACAATAGAGACGAAGAGTCTGACAAAAGGAGGGCAGTAGAGACCCCTCTAGATCTAGCTGAGACTGTGAGGAGCCTCATGGTCGAACTACAAAGCTGCAAGGCCGACAACGAGAGGTTGATAAAAGAGCAAGAGAAGCAAATGGAAATTAATGCAGTATTATTGCAGAGTTTATCCGACATACAAATACAATTGCAGCATGGAATTGACACCAGTCACACGGATCGATGACAGACAAAGAAAAGTCGAAGTCTACCTGAGATATAGAAATGTGGTCTTTTAAGTGGCCACACTAGGAAGAACACCTTGAGAAAGGTCCACCCCAGAGATAAGGGACAAGCGTCGAATGATTCCTCTAGAGAGGAAACTAGCGACTCGGAGGGATCTTCTAGTAGCAGAACTAGTTCTTATTCCCAAAGAAAACGAAAGAAGCGAAATCATTCCAAAAATCATAATCTTGAAGAATTCAAGAAGGCCAAACCACCCTCTTTCGATGGTGAAATAAAGAAGGGAGAGGAAGTGGAGGCCTGGCTTCTTGGACTAAAGAATTATTTCAGAGTCCATGACTTCTTGGAAAACTTGAAGGCTCGAGTAGCCACTTTCAACCTGAATGGGAAGGCTTCCATTTGGTGGGAAGACCTTAAGAACGTAAAAGGGATTCACGAAGAAGACCTATCTTGGGAATGGTTTGAGAAATACTTCAGGAAGAAGTATCTGTCGAAAAAGTATTTCGACGAAAAGACTGAATAATTCTATGAACTCAAGCCGGGGCAAATCACCATAGAGGAATATGTCAGCATATTCCTTGAGTTGCTGAGGTACGTACCCTATATAAAAGTAGAAAAGGCAAAGGTACAACAATTCATCAGTGGACTACCTAAGGACTATCAGAACAGGATTGAGTTTGATAAGCCAAATACCCTAGAAGACACTATCCGAAAGGAAAGATATTGTCATGAACAACTTGGGCATCGGACAGAACCTCGCGAAGGATGGAAGCAGAAGAATAGTTTGGGATTCCAAAAAAATGGGTTTAAATCCCCACGATTTAAAAACTATAAAAAGGACTCAAGGATGAGCTTCCCAACCCGAAGTGTACACCAACATAATTTCCCCTCCCGGAGTGGAAATAAACCTTTTAGATCTACCCTAGGAAATATTGATAACCCAAAGAGAGAACCCTTGAAATGTTGGGGTTGTGGAGAAGAACATCTACTGAGGGACTACCTGCATGGAAAATAGAACAGTTGGAGAATTTACAACATTCAAGAAGCTACCACCATCAATGGCATGGCCAGGAGCATGCCACAAATTTATGCAGCCTTGGATAATAAACAAGTTGACCACCAAGCTTCAATGGTGGATATGGAAGGTATGGTCACCAACCATCTAGTGCCTATTCTAATTGACCCTGGTTCAAATTTGAGTTATATAGCTTCTAAGGTTATTGATAAGTGTAAATTACAGCCATATAAACACGCCAAGCCATGGTTGGTACAGTTAGCCACTGACACCAAAATAAAGGTAGCGGAGGTCATACCAGCTTGCCAATTCACTATGGGTGAATTCCCCACCCAAGCAACTCTTAACATACTACCCCTAGGATTGTATGACCTGTTGATTGGTATGGACTGGCTAGCCACATATAAAGCCAGACTGGACTGTTACCATAAAACCTTAGAATGTGTAAGTGAAGAAGGAATAAGGATAACCCTTCAAGGGATCCAAAAACCTGTCTCGGTGAGACGAATATCAGCCCTGCAAATGAGAAAGTATTGCAGAAAGGGATGTCCACTATATGCAATACAGGTGTTGGAATCAGTTGAAGATGACAAACCAAGCCTCGAAGACCACCCCACACTAAGAGAATATAAAGATGTGTTTCCGGAAGAGGTACAGGGTTTACCTCCGAGAAGGGACATTAACTTCTTGATAGAACTTGCACCAGGAGTGGTGCCAGTGTCTAGGACACCCTACAGGATGAGCACACCCGAGCTACTTGAACTTAAATTACAACTAAAAGAAATGATGGACAAAGGCTATATCCAGCCCAGCGTGTCTCCATGGGGAGCACCAGTCCTATTTGTGAAAAAGAAAGATGGTACCCTCTGACTGTGCATAGATTATAGACAACTCAATAAGGTAACCATAAAGAACAAGTACCCCTTACCCAGGATCGATGACCTATTCGATCAATTGGGAGGTGCTTCCATATTCTCAAAGATTGACTTAAGATCTGGACACCATCAAGTCCGAATCAAGGGTGAAGACATCCACAAAACTGCCTTCAGGACGAGATATGGTCACTATGAGTTTGTGGTAGTACCATTTGGATAGACCAATGCCCCTGCCACTTTTATGTGCTTGATGAACAATGTGCTTAGCAAATTCCTAGACAAATTTGTACTGGTTTTTATTGACGATATATTAATTTACTCCAATAATAGAGAGGAACATCTTAGACTTGTGCTTCAAGGGCTAAGAGAACATCAGCTCTGTTCCAAATTTAGCAAGTGCGACTTTTTCCAAAAGCAAATACATTACTTGGGCCATGCCATATCTGAAGAGGGAGTAGCAGTAGACCCTGAAAAGATCAGGTCTATCATGGAATGGCCTACCCCAAAGGACATTTAGGATATCAGATCCTTTATGGGCTTAGCAGGATACTATAGGATAGTTATAAAAGGATTCTCCAAGATTGGTTGTCCAATCACTGCCCTCCAGAAGAAGGGAGCTAAATTCACATGGACACAAGAATGTGAAGAAATATTTCAATCCCTGAAACACCTTCTCACCCATGCACCCATGCTGAAGATCGTTGATCCCGAAAACGACTTCCTCGTGTGCACAAATGCCTGTAAGGAAGGGCTCGGGGGAGTCCTTATGCAAGAAGGAAGTGTATTCTGCTATGAATCTCAAAAATTGAATGAGCACAAAGCCAACTATGTGACTGATGATCTAGAGTTGGCCGCCATAGTGCATGCCTTGAAAATGTGGAGGCATTACCTCCTAGGAAGGAAATTTGTACTCATGACAGACCACTGTGGATTGCGACATATGGTTGACCAACCAAAACTCAATGCTAGACAAGCTAGGTGGATGGCCCTTCTTAGTGAGTTTGATTTCGAAATCAAACATATCAAGGGAAAGGAAAATAAGGTGGTCGATGCCCTTAGCAGAAGTATGAAAAAAATTCATCTGGCAGCGGTGAGAACTTGCGAGAGCAACGTCAGGGAAAGAGTTAAGAATGCACAAGAAACAGACACATTCTTCCAGATTGTAACCTCGTACCTGGAGCAAGAACCCACAGGGAAAAAGTATGAAGGCTACCAGATGATAGATGGAGGCCTGTTAACTTACAGATGCAGATTGTATATTCTAGATTGTGACGACTTGAAGAGGTTCATAATGGATGCACTACATAAAAGACCATATACTGGTCATCCGGGATACTAGAAGATGATCACGACCACCAGGAAACAATTTTATTGGCCTGGATTGAAGAAAGACATAGCTGAGTACTTAGCCAAATGCATAGAATGCCAACAGGTTAAAGCAGAACACTGACACCCATCAGGATTATTACAACCCCTACAATCTTGGAATGGAAATGGGAAACCGTCTCCATGGATTTCATCACCGGATTACCAACATCGACCAAATAGAATGATGCCATCATGGTGGTGGTGGATAAATTGAGAAAGTCCTCCCATTTTATCCCCATCAAATCGAATTTCAAGGCAATAAACATCGCCAACGTATTCATGAAGGAGATATTCAAACTACATGGTATGCCTTAAAAGATCGTGTCTGACAGAGACACAAAATTTACTTCCAACTTTTGGAAATCCTTGATGGCTGGTCTAGAGACCAAATTACTATTTAGCACAACCTATCATCCTCAAACCGATGGACAGGCCGAAAGAGTGAACCAAATATTAGAAGACATGCTAAGGATGCATGTAATGCATCAACCCAAAAAGTGGGAAGATTACCTGCCACTGGTGGAATTCGCCTACAACAATGGCTACCAAGAATCCCTAAAGATGAGCCCTTTCAAAGTCCTCTATGGTAGACCGTGCAACACTCCAGTCAGTTGGAGTAATCCCATGAACAAAGTTACTATTGGACCTGACATGTTGAAATAAATGGAACAACAAGTGACTCAGATAAAACAAAATCTAAAGGTCGCTCAGAACAGATAGAAAAGTTACACCGACCGAAAGAGAACTCCAAGAGAATTCAAGACGGGAGACCACGTATATCTCAGAGTTAGGCCTAGGAAGAGTTCCCTAAGGATGGGATATTGTGCCAAGTTGGCACCTCGGTATTGTGGACCCTTTGAAGTTCTAGATAGAGTGGGACCTGTAGCCTATAGGCTAGCACTTCCTCCCATAGTAAAAGAACATAATGTTTTCCATGTTTCATTATTGAAGAAATATGTACATGATTCTAATCATATAATTGACTGGTCTGTGATCCAGGTGGAACCAGAGGGAGAATACCTGCTAGAACCTCAATGCATATTGGATAGAAAGGAAACCCCACTCAGGAACTGAACCATTGCACAGGTCAAGGTGCAGTGGAAACATTTTGGCCCAGATGAGGCTACGTGGGAAATGGAAGATGCCATGAAACAAGCATATCCGATTTTCTTTACTTCTATACATACACGTCATATTGATAGATAGAACATCGAGAACAATGTTCCTTTAAGGGGGAGGGAATAGTAACACTCTGTTTCCCCCATTCTGTAAAAATAACTATATTGGCCAAGAACTATGGCAAACTCAAAGATGTGAATGTTTGATTTGACGGACCTTTGTATAAAAGGTCGATGAATGTAAATTATGTTATGATTATGTGTTTCATGACTGCTGGGAGGGTGTATGTGCTAAAAGAGACCACGATGGCTAATAAGAGGTGGTGGAAGGGACCTGGAATGGTTGCGTTAACTTCCACCGAACCAATATCGTACTAGTTTTTACTTTCTCAAGGACCAAAGCAACTCTCTGACCTTGGAATGAATTACCAACCAGGATGGTAGGTGGGGAGGATCCTCAAGAGTTAATGAGGGGATGGGGGTGAACCACCCATCCGCAGAAGCTCTCAGACCTAACCACGGACAGGGGAATTCACGCCACACGCAATCTTGTAGAAAAGGAAAGAAAGGAAGTGTGGGGAATAGGGAGAGGGAACATGTGCGATAGGGATCGCAGAAGAGAACCGGGAGGAACTCTAGAAATATAGGGAGTTCTGAACAGAGGAGGATGAGAGTAACCTTCATCCTTGACTTCCGTTGGGCTGGAAGTAGGAGACTGAATCTCAAGAATCGTGGTCTAGATCAGGGGTGGCTAGTGGTAAATCCATTTGGAGTCACTAAGCCTATGGTTGGGTGGAAACAAGCACCCCTCTCAACAGTCGCGTCACGTCTGGTGTTTTCTGATAAGTGTTGTCTTATATTTTGAATTGAATATCACAAACGCATTCTCATGTTTATACGCTCATAAATGTTTTATGTATAGAAGTGTTTGCCTTGTGTTTTGATTGGAAATAATGGATGCATTCTTATACTTATATGACCATAATCGGTTTATGTATAGAATGAATAAGTTCAGAATACGAGTCTGTTCCCTTGAGATTTGTCCCATCTACTGACTCACCCTATGTCCTGGTTTAATTTCCCGAAGGCACCTCCTCTCGAGAAGTTTCCTCACATTCCAGAGCCGGAGTGAGTTCCTTGAAAAGACTACCGTTATAGTAAACCCATGATTTTACTTTACCCCTGTCACAGAGTTCATAGCTCGGTGAATTAGGAAGTCTTTTCAGTCAAGTCACCAAGCCAAGGGATAATTACCTAAGAACCCTCTGAAGGATCATGTGATCTGAGTCTGGAAACCTTGTACAAGAAAGAGTAGTTCTCTCAGGTTTCGAAGTCACGGGAGTTCGAAGCCCCGAGAGGTTGAATCTCGTGATTCAAGCTTAGAAAGGACAGTGAGTCCAGTTATCGAAAGAGAATACCCCATCATTTGGTAGATGAACGGTAGGAATCCTTTCAGAAATGCCCCGAATCGGTTTAGCGTGAATAAGTTTCGGCGTTTCAGCACCCAAGAAACCAAAGGGCAAGACCCCTCATTTTCGCAAGCCATGAAATCCCGGTATACGAAACCCTGAATCAGTTTAGCGTGAATAAGTTTCGGCATTTCGGCACCGGGTAAACCAAAGGGCAACACCCCTCATTTTCACAAGTCGCGAAATCCCGGTATATGAAACCCCGAATCGGTTTAGCGTGAATAATTTTCAGCGTTTCGGCACCAAGGAAACAAAAGGGCAAGACCCCTCATTTTCGCAAGTCGCTAAATCCTGACATACGAAACCTCGAATTGGTTTAGCATGAATAAGTTTCGACATTTCGGCACCCAGGAAAGCAAAGGGCAAGACCCCTTGTTTTCGCAAGTCGCGAAATCTTAGTACACGAAACCCCGACGCGCTCTATGGATGAGCCCTAGGTCACAGGACAGGGTCAAGTGGTAGGAAGGAAGAGTCCCGAAAGGATTTGGATCATCCATTTGTAGAGAACGCATGGCGAATATCTAAAGCCACCGGGGTTCTAGACATCGGAGGAATAGGAGTGAAGACCCCGCCAGAAATCTTGAAAGGTAGAATATCAGGATTTAATCTAGGCCATTGATCAAGTCGACGATCTGGACCGTAGATCTAAATGATACCAGGATTTCGGGTTTCGGGGTTTTGGGACTCAAGAGGTAGATTTCATGGTCAACACAACTCTTGGAATCATGAAGAGAGAAACACTGAAAGGTGGGTCCCAAGTATCAGTCAGAGGATACGTGTGGTGGAAGTCAAAGGAGTGGTCAGAGTTCCAAAAACCTTTCGAGTTCCAGGGATTCGAAAGAGAAAGGAGGAATGCTTGCATCACAATTCCCGAATCGCAAAACCCCAAAATCATTTAGAGGAATAGCACCACGTCATAGGACCGGTTGCATGAAAAGTGACTTAAGGGAGGAGCTAAGGATCTGTTAGACCCTTTCAAGTTTTGACATTTCAAAAGATAGAGAACAGGGGAATGTTGGCAAATATTGAACAAGCAATGAATGCGTGTTGATGATTGTTGTCATTAATGGCAACAGTGGAGATGGCGGGATAAGAAGGATAAAAGAAACAGGAGGAACAACATTGAAGAAAACGCGCGCAGCAAGAGTTTACAGAGAAGAAGGAAGAAAGAGATCCAGTGACTGTTGGATCCCATCCAAATTTCCCGAAAGGACGACAACTATCATATCTGCAGAAGTTGCGAGGGAGATAAGCCATCGGAGATTCGGGGATCGGGATTTCAATATGCAAAGTTCACTCGACAACGAAAACCCCGAAATCGGGATACGCGATTTCGCGATTTGATCGCAGCCGTTAAAACAAGCAGGGATCTGGACCGTTCATTCGTATGGACGCGTGGCTTCCAGGAGGCCTCATTGGAGTTTCGGGGATCGGGATTTCAGAATGCAAAGAAAACAATGCAACGAAAACCTCGATTTCGCGATATGCGAAATCCCGACTGAATCTGAACCATCAGATCAACATGTGATCTACACCGTCGATCTAATTCATGACAGCAGTCCACATCAGCTAGGGACACGTGGCACAACCAGGTAATGACAGGTGTCAGGAAGATCTAACACTTCAGGCATATACAATTCATGAATCAGAGTGACACGTGGCAGGATCTAACACGTGCCAAATCACGTGTGACGTCAGCAGAGGCATC
>ML779555.1:145444-163137 GCA_009831015.1 Picea engelmannii
GAAGTAGAGCAGAACGATAGAGCTGAGCAGAAGCATAGAAAAAAGATAGAGCAAGCAGCAGAAGACATGATTTACAGAACAAAGTAAAATTGGTATGAACTGACTTATCTGTAAAATTGAATGTTTATTTAATCATTTATATTTTAGGGAGGTTGGGAGGTGCTCAGGAGGACTGTTGTCCTCAGAAGTTCAAGTGGGTGCTTGAACACAGGAAGTTGTAGCTTCCATATGGTTGTAGCCAGTGAAACTAGGGTGGCAGGGTGGTGCTAGGGAGAACATATGTTCTCTGTTATGCAGGTTGGAGCCTGTGTAACTGGAAGTTGGTGCTTCCATCCAGTTGGTGATGGAGTTTTCAGGGAGTTGGTGCTTCCTTCTAGTAGGTACTAGAGAAACCAAAGAGTTGGAGCTCTCAAGCAAGTTGCAGCTTGTAAAACAGAGGTAGCAGCCTCACATTGAGTTGGTGCTCAATTGTAAATGATGTACAGATCAGAAAAAGACTGCCTATCATTTCGAAGAAGAAGAGGTTTTCTCCCTTTATGGGTTTCCTCGTGAAAATGTGTCTCTGTGTGTATTTTATGTGTGACTGATGATCTTTACTCTTACTGTCCATATGCTGTATGATTGGTTGATAACACTTGAAGAAATCTTAATAATAAATTAAAAGGCATAAAATTGTTTAAGCTTATGAACAACTGATTCACCCCCCCTCTCAGTTGTTCTAGTATTTCCAACAGGGAACGCTTGCATCGCGATTCCCCGAATCGTGAAAGCCGAAAGAACTTTTATTTTGGTAAGGCCTGTGATCATAGCCAATGATCACATGGAGGAGGATAAGGGAAGGGATGGTATGTGCTAGGCCCCGTAGAAATTCAGGGATTTTGTCCCTCGAAGAAAAAGAAGAAAAATCTTAGTTGTCGTAGTGGGTGTGTGACAATTACATTTTTATTTGTTGGCCTAGGAACAAGTTCCTAGGTGTCATTATTTTCAATCTAGTCTGGTTTCTCATTCATTGATTTTAACCAATTTACATCTTCACTGGCTTCATTGAATTTCTTGGGTTCCACCATGGATATGAAGGCCATATGTGATTTCCCAGTGTTTTTTATTATCCTTCTCCTGGTTTGTACACCTTTGTCTTTCTCACCAATTATCTGACTTGCAGGATGATTCTTTTGAGTAACTTTGGAGGAAGGATTAGATGTTGTCTGTTGATTTGAGTATGCCTGATTATTTGCATCTTCATATGACTCAGAGTCTTCTTGTTCTGATTCTTGGACCTGTTCAACTTCATCTTCAACTATATCCTCTGTTGTTGATTCAGTCTTGCTCACCTCTCTTACTGGGAATCCTTGATCAACTTTTATCTCAATACAATCAACCAATTTATGCAGCCTCTTATTATAGCATCTGTATCCTTTACTGTTTGTAGCATACCCTAAGAAGATGCCTTCATCATCCCTATCATCATACTTGCCAAGGTTATCATTATTATTCTTTATGTAGCACTTACTCCCAAAGACTTTGAAGTGTTTGATTGTAGTAGGTCTTCCATGCCACAGTTCATAAGGTGTCTTGTCACTGTGTGGTCTAAGATGAGATTTTTTAAGAATATGTATTGTTGTGTGTAGTGCTTCTACCCAGTAGGTTTGACCAATGTTCTTCTCATTCATCATTGATCCGGATTATTTTCGGCACGAAATGAGAGCAGAGATATAATAAAAAAATGCACAGAGACATTGTTGATATTCAATAATATAACATAAATGTATCAGAGATGCAACCATAAACACAGATATACAGTAATACATGATTTCTATTAACGAAATAAATGTACAGAGACTGTAAAATACAGAGTGAAAGACTCGCTAGAATGGTGGTAGCTTATCTCTGAGAAGAGATGTGACGGCTACTCGCATCCATGAGAAGATGATTACAATGAGGGTCGGAAGGCCTTTTTACAAAATATGGGAATGCCAAAAGTCCTAGACATCCAAAAACCTAACCCTAGGAGATGAAGCGCCAAAATTCATGTGGGCCCCGTTTGGGTAAGTTAGTACATCAACTTCCCGGGGTCGTAACTTTTGCATACAATCTCCATTTTAGGCGTGTGATAGCTCGTTGGAAAGGTATTGTCGAGGAGATTAATTTTGGGGACTAAATAATGCCTTAGGATATCATTGAGAACCTCTATCTCAAAAAAACTTTATTTAGGCCCTCAAAATGGCCCCGAAAGTTAAAACCTGCTAAAAATAGTAAATTGCCAAAATTGCCAGAAAGCCATTTTGAGCCATTTGGAAAAGGTGGGTGGCCACCGATATCCACCTGGATCAATCCTCCCTCCTTAGGAAGAAATGGTCTCCATTGCGTTGAGTTCCCAAGGGAGAGGGAAAAGCATTTGTTGAATCTGCATCTTGGTGAGATGCTTGTCTTGTTGGAGACGTCGCGCTGTTTAGTTTGTGGAAATTTGTCACGAACATGTTGTGATTGAGGTTTATCAACAAGTTGAGATACATGAGAGGATGATGTGCAGAAGGAATATTTTCACTTTGATGCAGCCTTGTCGACCTGCTTCTGTTGGATAGAAGGTGCTTGGGGCAAGGCTGTAGTAGTTGTAGTGTCCTTTTGCTCTCCTTTTGAAGAGATTGTGAAGAAGCTGAATTTTGCAATATGAGATACTACCCTGCGGCACTTTTTAGGTGGAACAATAGTCGGAAATACCTCTGGTATTCTGTAAAGATGACCCCCCAAAGTAACAATGACACTATGGGGTAGAGACTCATAAACAGCATGACGTCTCCACATATATGGTTGGCCCAAGAGAACATCACAGACATCCAGTGGGGCAACATCACATAACACCTCATCCTTGAAGGGTTGGATGCCGTATGACAATCGACATTGTTGGTTGACATGAAGATCTCGTCCTTGACGAAGCCACCCGATGTTGTATGGCTGCGGGTGTGGTGTTGTCAACAATCCCAAGTGTTTGATGACCTCTACTGAGGTGAGGTTCTTCTGGATTTCACTATCAACAATAAAATGTAGTGGGGTCCCCTTCACCCACATCTGGGAATGAAAAAGGTGCTCCCCATCTTCAGGATCTGTTGGTTCTTCTACTTGAATTGTTGAGGTCGTGAAAATAGCAGTGGGGTCTGCGTCAATGATCTGTCCTTTACCATTATTTTCAGAATCAGATTCAGAATCAGGGTTCAGCTCTTTGCCTTTGATCTTGGCCACCAATGACTGTTTTGAGTGACATTCATCGGTGTTGTGCCAGGGGCTTTTGTGGAACTCGCACCATTTTCCAGTGTCCTTCTTTGTCTTCGCGTGACCCTTCTTTTCTTGTGTCTTGGACCGGTTTTTGGGAGACTGCTTGTTAGGGTCGTCTTTGTCATGCTTTGGTTGTTGCAGATTTGCAGACCTGAATTCCTATTTGTTCTGGTGCTTAAATTTCTGCTCAATTTTAACCGCATATCGATAAGCAGCACCGAGTGATGAGATGTCAAGAAAATCCATTTCAGTTTGGATGTATCTGTGTAGAGCCCCACGGTATTTCAGAAACAAATGTCGCTCAGAGTATTTGATACCCAGCTTCGTGCGCAAGGTATGGAAGGTATTGGTGAAATTCTGAACTGTTTGTCCCCTCTCTTGCCATAGTGTGGTCCATCTCATGTACTGGTCCTCATAGTTGCCAACAGGGTAATACTGTTCTTTTACTGCATCCACACAAAAATCCCAAGTGGGCTCGGCCCCATATATTCCAGACTCCTCTATGGAACTCTGCTCCCAGTAAGTTTCCCACCAATGTTTGACATGGGGGAGAGCCTTAAGGAGTGAGAAGGTGATCTTTTCCTTGTGGGAAAAATTATGAACAGAGAAATAACGTTCTAGCAGATTTAACCATTTATCTAGGGCATCTGCATCTATTTGACCTTCAAATATGGGAATATCAAAATTAACCTGTACCTTGAAAGGTGAGGTGCCTCCAAAGTGGCCGCTTGATGAAGATGTGTCTGATGCTATTGGCAGGTGTTGAAGGATGTGGGAAAAATTCTCCATCATTTCATCCCTCTGTCGCGTGAGAGCTTGCTCAAGCAACAGATTGATAGGATCGTTTGCTCCATCGTTTTTCTTTTCTTCTGCCATTGAGGGTTTCTTGGGTGTGCGAGAGCGATTGTCTTCAAGAGAGACAAGATCGAGACCCAACTTGCTATACTCGGACCTCGTCGGGGACATGCACTGAAAAACGATCAAAAGCAGACTGCTCTGATACCACTGATCCGGATTATTTTCGGCACGAAATGAGAGCGGAGATATAATAAAGAAATGCACAGAGATATTGCCGATATTGAATAATATAACAGAAATGTATCAGAGATGCAACCATAAACACATATATACAGCAGTACATGATTTCTATTAACGAAATAAATGTACAGAGACTGTAAAATATAGAGTGAAAGACTCGCTAGAATGGTGGCATCTTATCTCTAAGAAGAGATGTGACGACTACTCGCATCCATGAGAAGATGATTACAATGAGTCTCGGAAGGCCTTTTTACAATAGACGGGAATGCCAAAATTCCTAGACATCCAAAAACCTAACCCTAGGAGATGAAGCGCCAAAAGTCATGTGGGCCCCGTTTGGGTAAGTTAGTACATCAACTTCCCCGCGTCGTAACTTTTGCATACAATCTCCGTTTTAGGCGTGTGATAGCTCGTTGGAAAGGTATCGTCAAGGAGATTCATTTTGGGGGATCAATCATGCCTTTAGATATCATTGAGAACCTTGATCTCAAAAAAACTTCATTTAGGCCCTCAAAATGGCCCCGCAAGTTAAAACCTGCTAAAAATAGTAAATTGCCAAAATTGTCAGAAAGTTGTTTTGAGCCATTTGGAAAAGGTGGGTGGCCACTGATATCCACTTGGATCAATCCTCCCTCCTTAGGAAGCAATGGTCTCCATTGCATTGAGTTCCCGGGGGAGAGGGAAAAGCATTTGTTGAATCTGCATCTTGGTGAGCTACTTGTCTTGCTGGAGACGTCGCGCTGCTCAGTTTGTGGAAATCGGTCACGAACCTGTTGCGGTTGAGGTTGCTCAACAAGTCGAGATACATGAGAGGACGATGTGCAGAAGGAATCTTTGCACTTTTTTGCAGCCTTGTCGACCTGCTTCTGTTGGATAGAAGGTGCTTGGGGCAAGGATGTAGTAGCTGCAGTTTCCTTTTGTTCTCCTTTTGAAGAGATTGTGAAGAAGCTGAATTTTGCAGTATGAGATACTACCTTGCGGAACTTTTTAGGTGGAACAATAGTCGAAACTACCTCTGGTATTCTGTAAAGATGACCCCCCAAAGTAACAATGACACTACGGAGTCAAGACTCATAAACAACATGGCGTCTCCACATATATGGTTGTCCCAAGAGAACATCACAGACATACAGTGGGGCAGCATCACATAATACCTCATCCTTGAAGGGTTGTATGTCGTATGACAATCGACATTGTTGGTTGACACGGAGATCTAGTCCTTGCCAAAGCCACCTGATGTTGTATGGTTGCGGGTGTCATTTTGTCGACAATCCCAACTGTTTGATGACCTCTGCTAAGATGAGGTTCTTTTGGCTTTCGCTATCAATAATAAAATGTAGTGGGGTACCCTTCACCCACATCTGTGAATGAAAAAGGTGCTCCCCCTCTTCAGGATCTGTTGGTTCTTCTGGTTGAATTGTTGTGGTCGCGACAATAGCAGTGGGGTCTGCGTCAATGATCTGTCCTTTACCATTATTTTCAGAATCAGATTCTGAATCAGGGTTCGACTCTTTGTCTTTGATCTCGACCACCAATAACTGTTTTGAGCGACATTCATCGGTGTTGTGCCAGGGGATTTTGTGGAACTTGCACCATTTTCCGGTGTCCTTCTTTGTCTTCTTGTGACCCTTCTTTTCTTGCATCTTGGACTGGTTTTCGGGAGACTGCTTGTTAGGGTCGTCTTTGTCATGCTTTGGTTGTTGCAGATTTGCAGACCTGAATTCCTGTTTGTTCTGGTGCTTAAATTTCTGCTCAATTTTAACAACATATCGATAAGCAGCACCGAGTGATGAGATGTCCAGAAAATCCATTTCAGTTTGGATGTATCTGTGTAGAGCCCCACGGTATTTCAGAACCAAATGTCGCTCAGAGTATTTGATACCCAGATTCATGCGCAAGGTATGGAAGGTATTGGTGAACTTCAGAACTATTTGTCCCCTCTCTTGCCACAGTGTGGTCCATCTCATGCACTGGTCCTCATAGTTTCCAACAGGGTAATACTGTTCTTTTACTGCATCCACAAAAAAATACCAAGTGGGCTCGGCCCCATATATTCAAGACTCCTTTGTGGAACTCTGCTCCCAGTAAGTTTCCCACCAGTGTTTGACATGGGGGACAACCTTAAGGAGTGTGAAGGTGATATTTTCCTTGTCGTAAAAATTATGAACAGAGAAATAACGTTCTTGCAGATTTAACCATTAATCTAGGGCATCTGCATCTATTTGACCTTCAAATACGGGAATATAAAAATTAACCTGTACCTTGAAAGGTGAGGTGCCTCCAAAGTGGCCGCTTGATGAAGATGCGCCTGATGCTATCGACAGGTGTTGAAGGATGTGGGCAAAATTCTCCATCATTTTGTCCCTCTGTCGCGTGAGAGCTTGCTCAAGCAACAGATTGATAGGATCGTCTGCTCCGTCGTTTTTCTTTTCTTCTACCATTGAGGGTTTCTTGGGTGTGTGAGAGCGATTGTCTTCAAGAGAGACAAGCTCGAGACCCAACTTGCTATACTTGGACCTCGTCGGGGACATGCACTGAAAAATGATCAAGAGCAGCTTTCTCTGATACCACTGATCCAGATTATTTTCGGCACGAAATGAGAGTGGAGATATAATAAAGAAATGCATAGAGATATTTCTGATATTCAATAATATAATAGAAATGTATCAGAGATGCAACCATAAACACAGATATACATTAATACACGATTTCTATTAACGAAATAAATGTACAGAGACTGTAAAATACAGAGTGAAAGACTCGCTAGAATGGTGGTAGCTTATCTCTGAGAAGAGATGTGATGGCTACTCGCATCCATGAGAAGATGATTACAATGAGGCTCGAAAGGCCTTTTTACAATAGACGGGAATGCCAAAAGTCCTACACGTCCAAAAACCTAACCCTAGGAGATGAAGCACCAAAAGTCATGTGGGCCCCGTTTGGGTAAGTTAGTACATCAACTTCCCGGGGTCGTAACTTTTGCATACGATCTTCGTTTTAGGCGTGTGATAGCTCGTTGGAAAGCTCTCGTCGAGTAGATTCATTTTTGGGGATCAATCATGCATTTAGCTACAATTCAGAGCCTCAATCTTGAAAAAACTTCATTTAGGCCCTCAAAATGGCCCCGGAAGTTAAAACCTACTAAAAATAGCAAATTGCCAAAATTGTCAGAAAGTCGTTTTGAGCCATTTGGAAAAGGTGGGTGGCCACCGATATCCACCTAGATCAATCCTTCCTCCTTAGGAAGCAATGGTATCCATTGCGTTGAGTTCTCGGGGGAGAGGGAAAAGCATTTGTGGAATCTGCATCTTGGTGATCTGCTTGTCTTGCTGGAGATGTCGCGCTGCTCAGTTTGTGGAAATCTGTCATGAACCTGTTGCGGTTGAGGTTTCTCAACAAGTCGAGATACATGAGAGGATGATGTGCAGAAGGAATCTTTTCACTTTTCTGGAGCCTTGTCGACCTACTTCTGTTGGATAGAAGGTGCTTGGGGCAAGGTTGTAGTAGCTGCAATGTCCTTTTGTTCTCCTTTTGAAGAAATTGTGAAGAAGCTGAATTTTGCAGTATGAGATACTACCTTGCGGAACTTTTTAGGTGGAACAATAGTCGGAACTACCTCTGGTATTATGTAAAGATGACCCCCCAAAGTAACAATGACACTACGGGGTCGAGACTCATAAACAACATGGCGTCTCCACATATATAGTTGGCCCAAGAGAACATCACAGACATCCAGTGGGGAAACATCACATAACACCTCATCCTTGAAGGGTTGGATGTTGTATGACAATCGACATTGTTGGTTGACACGGAGATCTCGTCCTTGTCGAAGCCACCCAATGTTGTATGTCTGCGGGTGTGGTGTTGTCGACAATCCCAACTGTTTGACGACCTCTGCTGAGATGAGGTTCTTCTGTTTTCCGCTATCAACAATAAAATGCAGCGGGGTCCCCTTCACCCACATCTATGAATAAAAAAGGTGCTCCCCCTCTTCAGGATCTGTTGGTTCTTCTGGTTCAATTGTTGTAGTCGCGACAATAGCAGTGGGGTCTGCGTCAATGATCTGTCCTTTACCATTATTTTCAGAATCAGATTCTGAATCAGGGTTCGGCTCTTTGTCTTTGATCTTGGCCACCAATGACTATTTTGAGCGAAATTCATTGGTGTTGTGCCAGGGGTTTTTGTGGAACTCGCATGATTTTCCAGTGTCCTTCTTTGTCTTCGCGTGACCCTTATTTTCTTGTGTCTTGGACTAGTTTTTGGGAGACTGCTTGTTAGGGTTGTCTTTGTCATGCTTTGGTTGTTGCAGATTTGTAGACCTGAATTTCTATTTGTTCTGGTGCTTAAATTTCTGCTCAATTTTAACAACATATCGATAAGCAGCACCGAGTGATGAGATGTCTAGAAAATCCATTTCAGTTTGGATGTATCTGTGTAGAGCCCCACGGTATTTCAGAACCAAATGTCGCTCAGAGTCTTTGATACCCAGCTTCATGCGCAAGGTATGGAAGTTATTGGTGAAATCCGGAACCATTTTTCCCCTCTCTTGCCGCAGTGTGGTCCATCTCATGTACTGGTCCTCATAGTTGCCAACATGGTAATACTGTTCTTTTACTGCATCCACAAAAAAATCCCAAGTGGGCTCGGCCCCATATATTCCAGACTCCTCTGTGGAACTCTGCTCCTAGTAAGTTTCCCACCAATGTTTGACATGGGGGAGATCCTTAAGGAGTGCGAAGGTGATATTTTCCTTGTCGGAAAAATTATGAACAGAGAAATAACCTTCTAGCAGATTTAACCATTTATCTAGGGCATCTGCATCTATTTGACCTTCAAATATGAGAATATCAAAATTAACCTGTACCTTGAAAGGCGAGGTGCCTCCAAAGTGGCCGCTTGATGAAGATGTGCCTGATGCTATCGACAGGTGTTGAAGAATGTGGGCAAAATTCTCCATCATTTCGTCCCTCTGTCGCGTAAGAGCTTGCTCAAGCAAAAAATTGATAGGATCGTCTGCTCCGTCGTTTTTATTTTCTTCCACCATTGAGGGTTTCTTGGGTGTGCGAGAGAGATTGTCTTCAAGAGAGACAAGCTTGAGACCCAACTTTCTATACTCGGACCTCATCAGGGACATGCACTGAAAAACGATCAAGAGCAGCCTGCTCTGATACCACTGATCCGGATTATTTTCGGCACGAAATGAGAGCGAAGATATAATAAAGAAATGCACAGAGATATTGCCGATATGCAATAATTTAACAGAAATGTATCAGAGATGCAACCATAAAGAAAGATATACAGTAATACATGATTTCTATTAATGAAATAAATGTACAGAGACTGTAAAATACAGAGTGAAAGACTCGCTAGAATGGTGGTAGCTTATCTCTGAGAAGAGATGTGACGGGTACTCGCATCCATGAGAAGATGATTAAAATGAGGCTCGGAAGGGATTTCAACAATATACAGGAATGCCAAAAGTCCTAGACATCCAAAAACCTAACCCTAGGAGATGAAGCGCCAAAAGTCATGTGGGCCCCATTTGGGTAAGTTAGTACATCAACTTCCCGGGGTCGTAACTTTTTCATACGATCTCTGTTTTAGGCGTGTGATAGCTTGTTGGAAAGGTATCGTCGAGGAGATTAATTTTGGGGGCTAAATAATGCCTTTAGGTATCATTGAGAACCTCAATATCAAAAAAACTTCATTTAGGCCCTCAAAATGGCCCCGCAATTTAAAACCTGCTAAAAATAGTAAATTGCCAAAATTGCCAGAAAGTCGTTTTGAGCCATTTGGAAAAGGTGGGTGGCCACCGATATCCACCTGGATCAATCCTCCCTCCTTAGGAATAAATGGTCTCCATTGCGTTGAGTTCCCGGGGGAGAGGGAAAATCATTTGTTGAATCTGCATCTTGGTGAGCTGCTTGTCTTGCTAGAGACGTCACGCTACTCAGTTTGTGGAAATCTGTCACGAACCTGTTGCAGTTGAGGTTGCTCAACAAGTCGAGATACATGAGAGGATGATGTGCAGAAGGAATCTTTGCACTTTGTTGCAGCCTTGTCGACCTGCTTCTGTTGGATAGAAGGTGCTTGGGGCAAGGCTGTAGTAGCTGCAGTGTCCTTTTTTTCTCCTTTTGAAGAGATTGTGAAGAAGCTGAATTTTGCAATATGAGATACTACCTTGCAGCACTTTTTAGGTGGAACAATAGTCAGAACTACCTCTGGTGTTCTGTAAATATGACCCCCCAAAGTAACAATGACACTACGGGGTCGAGAATCATAAACAACATGGCATCTCCACATATATGGTTGGCCCAAGAGAACATCACAAACATCCAGTGGGGCAACATCACATAATACCTCATCCTTGAAGGGTTGGATGTCGTATGACAATCGAAATTGTTGGTTGACACGGAGATCTTATCCTTGCTGAAGCCACCCGATGTTGTATGGCTGTGGCTGTGGTGTTGTTGACAATCCCAACTGTTTGATGACCTCTGCTAAGATGAGGTTCTTCTGTCTTCCGCTATCAACAACAAAATGCAGCGGGGTCCCCTTCAACCACATCTGTGAATGAAAAAGGTGCTCCCCCTCTTTAGGATCTGTTGGTTCTTCTGGTTGAATTGTTGCGGTCGCGACAATAGCAGTGGGGTTTGCGTTAATGATCTATCCTTTACCAATATTTTCATAATCAGATTCTTAATCAGGGTTCGGCTCTTTGTCTTTGATCTCGGCCACCAATGACTATTTTGAGTGACATTCAGCGGTGTTGTGCCAGGGGATTTTGTGGAACTCGCACCATTTTCCGGTGTCCTTCTTTGTCTTCGTGTGACCCTTCTTTTCTTGTTTCAGGAGACTGTTTGTTAGGGTCGTCTTTGTCATTCTTTGGTTGTTGCAGATTTGCAGACCTGTATTCCTGTTTGTTCTGGTGCTTAAATTTTTGCTCAATTTTAACAGCATATCGATAAGTAGCACCGAGTGATGAGATGTCCACAAAATCCATTTCAGTTTGGATGTATCTGTGTAGAACCCCACAGTATTTCAGAACCAAATGTCGCTCAGAGTCTTTGATACCCAGCTTCGTGCGCAAGGTACGAAAGGTATTGGATAACTCTAGAAATGTTTGTCCCCTCTCTTGCTGCAGTGTGGTCCATCTCATGTACTAGTCCTCATAGTTGCCAACAGGGTAATACTGTTCTTTTACCGCATCCACAAAAAAATCCCAGGTGGGCTCGGCCCCATATATTCCAGAATCCTCTGTGGAACTCTGCTCCCAGTAAGTTTCCCACCAATGTTTGACACGAGGGAGAGCCTTAAGGAGTGCGAAGGTGATATTTTCCTTGTCGAAAAAATTATTAACAGAGAAATAACCTTCTAGCAGATTTAACCATTTATCTAGGGCATCTGCATCTATTTGACCTTCAAATACGGGAATATCAAAATTAACCTGTACCTTGAAAGGTGAGGTGCCTCCAAAGTGGCCACTTGATGAAGATGTGCCTGATGCTATCGGCAGGTGTTGAAGGATGTCGGAAAAATTCTCCATCATTTCGTCCCTCTATCGCGTGAGAGCTTGCTAAAGCAACAGATTGATAGGATCGTCTGCTCCGTTGTTTTTCTTTTCTTCTCCCATTGAGGGTTTATTGGGTGTGCGAGAGAGATTGTCTTCAAGAGAGACAAGCTCAAGACCCAACTTGCTATACTCGGAGCCTGTTGGGGACATGCACTGAAAAACGATCAAGAGCAGCCTGCTCTGATACCACTGATCCGGATTATTTTCGGCATGAAATGAGAGCGGAGATATAATAAATAAATGCACAGAGATATTACCAATATTCAATAATATAACATAAATGTATCAAAGATGCAACCATAAACACAGATATACAATAATACACGATTTCTATTAACGAAATAAATGTACATAGATTGTAAAATACAGAGAGAAAGACTCGCTAGAATGGTGGTAGCTTATCTCTGAGCAGAGATGTGATGGCTACTCGCATCCATGAGAAGATGATTACAATGAGGCTCGGAAGGCCTTTTTACAATATATGGGAATGCAAAAAGTCCTAGACATCCAAAAACCTAACCCTAGGAGATGAAGCGCCAAAAGTCATGTGGGCCCCGTCTGGGTAAGTTAGTACATCAACTTCTCGGGGTCGTAACTTTTGCATACGATCTCCGTTTTAGGCGTGTGATAGCTCATTGGAAAGGTATCAACGAAGAGATTAATTTTGGGGGCTCAATCATGCCTTAGGATATCATTGAGAACCTCGATCTCAAAAAAATTCATTTAGGCCCTCAAAATGGCCCTGAAAGTTAAAACCTGCTAAAAATAGTAAATTGCCAAAATTGTCAGAAAGCCATTTTGAGCCATTTGGAAAAGGTGGGTGGCCACCGATATCCACCTGGATAAATCCTCCCTCCTCAGGAAGCAATGGTATCCATTGCGTTGAGTTCCAAGGGGAGAGGGAAAAGCATTTGTTGAATCTACATCTTGGTGAGTTGCTTGTCTTGCTGGAGACGTCACGCTGCTCAGTTTGTGGAAATCTGTCACGAACCTGTTGCAGTTGAGTTTGCTCAACAAGTCGAGATACATGAGAGGACAATGTGCAGAAGGAATCTTTGCACTTTGCTTCAGCCTTGTCGACCTGCTTCTGTTGGATAGAAGGTGCTTAGGGCAAGGCTATAGTAGCTTCAGTGTCCTTTTGTTATCCTTTTGAAAAGATTGTGAAGAAGTTGAATTTTGCAGTATGAGATACTACCTTGCGACACTTTTTAGGTGGAACAATAGTCAGAACTACCTTTGGTATTCTGTAAATATAACCCCCCAAAGTAACAATGACACTTCGGGGTCGAGAATCATAAACAACATGGCGTCTCCACATATATGGTTGGCCCAAGAGAACATCATAGACATCCAGTGGGGCAACATCACATAATACCTCATCCTTGAAGGGTTGGATGCCGTATGACAATCGACATTGTTGGTTGACACGGAGATCTCGTCCTTGCCGAAGCCACCCGATGTTGTATGGCTGCGGGTGTGGTGTTGTCGACAATCCCAACTGTTTGACAACCTCTGCTAAGATGAGGTTCTTCTGGCTTCCACTATCAACAATAAAATGCAGCAGGGTCCCCTTTAGCCACATCTGTGAATGAAAAAGGCGCTCCCCCTCTTCAAAATCTGTTGGTTCTTCTGGATGAATTGTTGCGGTCGCGACAATAGCAGTGGGGTCTGCGTCAATGATCTGTCCTTTACCATTATTTTCAGAAACATATTCTATATCAGGGTTCGACTCTTTGTCTTTGATCTCGGCCACCAATGACTGTTTTGAGCGACATTCATCGGTGTTGTGCCAGGGGATTTTGTGGAACTCGCACCATTTTCTAGTGTCCTTCTTTTTCTTCGCGTGACCCTTCTTTTCTTGTGTCTTGGACTGGTTTTCGAGAGACTGCTTGTTAGGGTCATCTTTGTCATGCTTTGGTTGTTGCAGATTTGCAGACCTGAATTCATGTTTGTTATGGTGCTTAACTTTCTGCTCAATTTTAACAACATATCGATAAGCATCACCGAGTGATGAGATGTCCAGAAAATCCATTTCAGTTTGGATGTATTTGTGTAGAGCCCCACGGTATTTCAGAACCAAATTTCGCTCAGAGTATTTGATACCCAGCTTCGTGTGCAAGGTATGGAAGGTATTGGTGAACTCTGGAACTATTTTTCCCCTCTCTTGCCGCAGTGTGTTCCATCTCATGTACTGGTCCTCATAGTTGCCAACAGGGTAATACTATTATTTTACTGCATCCACAAAAAAATCCCAAGTTGGCTCGGCCCCATATATTCCAGACTCCTCTGTGGAACTCTGCTCCCAGTAAGTTTCCCACCAATGTTTGACATGTGGGAGAGCCTTAAGGAGTGTGAAGGTGATATTTTCCTTGTCGGAAAAATTATGAACAGATAAATAACCTTCTAGCAGATTTAACCATTTATCTAGGGCATCTGCATCTATTTGACCTTCAAATATAGGAATATCAAAATTAACCTTTACCTTGAAAGGTGAGGTGCCTCCATAGAGGCCACTTGATGAAGATGCTCCTGATGCTATCGGCAGGTGTTGAAGGATGTGGGAAAAATTCTCCATCATTTCGTCCCTCTGTCGCATGAGAGCTTGCTCAAGCAACCGATCGATAGGATCGTCTGCTCCGTCATTTTTATTTTCTTCCACCATTGAGGGTTTCTTGGGTGTGTGAGAGAAATTGTCTTCAAGAGAGATAATCTTGAGACCCAACTTTCTATACTCGGACCTCGTTGGGGACATGCACTGAAAAATGATCAAGAGCAACCTGCTCTGATACCACCGATCGGGATTATTTTCGGCACGAAATGAGAGTGGAGATATAATAAACAAATGCACAGAGATATTGCCGATATTGAATAATATAAAAGAAATGTATCAAAGATGCAACCATAAACATAGATATACAGTAATACACAATTTCTATTAACGAAATAAATGTACAGAGACTGTAAAATACAGAGTGAAAGACTCGCTAGAATGGTGGTAGCTTATCTCTGAAAAGAGATGTGACGGCTACTCGCATCCATGAGAAGATAATTACAATGAGGCTCGAAAGGACTTTTTACAATATACGGGAATGCCAAAATTCCTATACATCCAAAAACCTAACCCTAGGAGATGAAGCGCCAAAAGTCATGTGGGCCCCATTTGGGTAAGTTAGTACATCAACTTCCCGGGGTCGTAACTTTTGCATACGATCTCCGTTTTAGGCATGTGATAGCTCATTAGAAAGGGATCGTTGAGGAGATTAATTTTGGGGGCTCAATTATGCATTTAGATATCATTGAGAACCTTGATCTCGAAAAAACTTCATTTAGGCCCTCAAAATGGCCCCGCAAGTTAAAACCTACTAAAAATAGCAAATTGCCAAAATTGTCAGAAAGTCGTTTTGAGCCATTTGGAAAAGGTGGGTGGCCACCGATATTCACCTAGATCAATCCTTCCTCCTTAGGAAGCAATGGTATCCATTGCGTTGAGTTCTCGGGGGAGAGGGAAAAGCATTTGTGGAATCTGCATCTTGGTGAGCTGCTTGTCTTGCTGGAGATGTCGCGCTGCTCAGTTTGTGGAAATTTGTCACGAACCTGTTGCAGTTGAGGTTGATCAACAAGTCAATATACATGAGAGGACGATGTGTAGAAGGAATCTTTTCACTTGTTTGCAGCCTTGTTGACCTGCTTCTGTTGGATAGAAGGTGCTTTGGGCAAGGTTGTAGTAGCTGCAGTGTCCTTTTGTTCTCCTTTTGAAGAGATTGTGAAGAAGCTGAATTTTGCAGTATGAGATACTACCTTGCGACACTTTTTAGGTGGAAAAATAATCAGAACTACCTCTGGTATTCTGTAATGATGACCCCCCAAAGTAACAATGACACTACGGGGTCGAGACTCATAAACAACATGGCGTCTCCACATATATGGTTGGCCCAAGAGAACATCACAGACATCCAGTGGGGTAGCATCACATAATACCTCATCCTTGAAGGGTTGGATGTCGTATGACAATCAACATTGTTGGTTGACACGGAGATCTCAACCTTGCCAAAGACACCCGAGGTTGTATGGATGCGGGTGTGGTGTTGCGGACAATCCCAACTGCTTGACGACCTTTGCTGAGATGAGGTTCTTTTGGCTTCCGCTATCAACAATAAAATGCAGCGGGGTCCCCTTCACCCACATCTGTGAATGAAAAAAGGTGCTCCCTCTCTTCAGGATCTGTTGGTTCTTCTGGTTCAATTGTTGCGGTCGCGAAAATAGCAGTGGGGTATGCGTCAATGATCTATCCTTTACCATTATTTTCAGAATCAGATTCAGAATCAGGGTTCGGCTCTTTGTCTTTGATCTCGTCCACCAATGACTATTTTGAGCGACATTCATCGGTGTTGTGCCAGGGGATTTTGTGGAACTCGCACCATTTTCTGGTGTCCTTCTTTGTCTTCGCATGACCCTTCTTTTCTTGTGTCTTGGACTGGTTTTCGGGAGACTGCTTGTTAGGGTCGTCTTTGTCATGATTTGGTTGTTGAAGATTTGTAGACCTAGATTCCTGTTTGTTCTGGTGCTTAAATTTTTGCTCAATTTTAACAACATATCGATAAGCAACACCGAGTGATGAGATGTCCAGAAAATCCATTTCAGTTTGGATGTATCTGTGTAGAGCCCCACGGTATTTCAAAACCAAATGTCGCTCAGAGTCTTTGATACCCAGCTTCGTGCGCAAGGTATGGAAGGTATTGGTGAACTTTGGAACTATTTGTCCCCTCTCTTTCTGCAGTGTGGTCCATCTCATGTACTGGTCCTCATAGTTGCAAACAGGGTAATATTGTTCTTTTACTGCATCTACAAAAAAATCCCAAGTGGGCTCGACCCCCTATATTCCAGACTCCTCTTTGGAACTCTACTCCCTATAAGTTTCCCACCAATGTTTGACATGGGGGAGAGCCTTAAGGAGTGCGAAGGTGATCTTTTCCTTGTCAAAAAAATTATGAACATATAAATAACCTTCTAGCAGATTTAACCATTTATCTAGGGCATCTGCATCTATTTGACCTTCAAATACGGGAATATCAAAATTAACCTGTACCTTGAAAGGTGAGGTGCCTCCAAAGTGGCCGCTTGATGAAGATGCACCTGATGCTATCGGCAGGTGTTGAAGGATGTGGTAAAAATTCTCCATCAGTTCATCCCTCTGTCGCGTGAGAGCTTCCTCAAGCAACAGATTGATAGGATCGTCTGCTCCATCGTTTTTCTTTTCTTCCACCATTGACGGTTTCTTGGGTGTGCAAGAGTGATTGTCTTCAAGAGAGACAAGCTCGAGACCCAACTTTCTATACTCAGACCTCGTCGGGGACATGCACTGAAAAACGATCAAGAGTAGCCTGCTCTGATACCACTGATCCGGATTATTTTCGGCACGAAATGAGAGCAGAGATATAATAAAGAAATGCACAGAGATATTGTCGATATTCAATAATATAACAAAAATGTATCAGAGATGAAACCATAAACACAGATATATAGTAATACACGATTTCTATTAACGAAATAAATGTACAGAGACTGTAAAATACAGAGTGAAAGACTTGCTAGAATGGTGGTAGCTTATCTCTGAGAAGAGATGTGACAGCTACTCACATCCATGAGAAGATGATTACAATGAGGTTCGGAAGGCCTTTTTACAATAGACGGGAATGCCAAAATTCCTAGACATCCAAAAACCTAACCCTAGGAGATGAAGTGCCAAAAGTCATGTGGGCCCCGTTTGGGTAAGTTAGTACATCAACTTCCCGGGGTCGTAACTTTTGCATAC
>ML779555.1:173381-185920 GCA_009831015.1 Picea engelmannii
TAGCATTATCACATATCCAACCAAGAGGGTATGGCTTAGGATGTGGGCTTGTTTCCAACTTAAGTTTCTTAACAGTCTCTTCAGAAATAAGATTTGCTTGTGATCCCGAATCAAATAACGTGTCTATCTTAGTATGTTTTGAAGCAACCCTTATATGAAAAAGTTCAATTCTCATTTTCTCCTGTTGAGTTACATTAACATTAGTATTACTTGAAGAGCTAGTACTAGCAACATAATTATTACCTTGGTAACCCATGGCTGTGATCTTCGTCTCATCACCAGAATCCGAACCCAAGTCTTGTAGAAAAGTCGCAACAGTCTTTGACTTCCCTTTGTTGTTGTTGCCAAACTTTTTGGGTCATCTTTTAGGATGAAGCTTCCAACAGTGGTCTTCATCATGGCCATCTTTTGAACAATGTTTACATGTGAACTTTTCTCCCTCCTTCTTCATAACAACATTCTTCCTGCCATTGCCTTTGAGTTTCTTCTTTCCTTTGTCTCCCTGGCTGTATGTCTTCTTGAAACCCTCATGAGTATCGTTCCTTCCCCCTGCTTCCAAATGAGTAGCCTGTACACAAACCTCATCTAGATTCGAAGGATTAAACATAAGTATAGTATGCCTCAAATAACTATGCAAAGCACCAATATATTTGAGCAATGTTTCTTGTGAAGACAAATCAACTCCCAAAACCAAATCTCTTCTCCTAAATTCCTGAGTAAAACTTTGTACATTCTGTCCTTTCGCTTGTCTAAAATTCTTCCATTCCATGGTTGCCTTTTGTTTATATGCCAATGGATAAAAAAAAAAAAAAATTGCTATAATGAAATCATTCCAAGAAAGAAAAAAAATTCCATTCTTTTTCATTTCCTCCTGTGTCTTAGATTCCCACCAAATAAGTGTTGAACCATCTAATCTTAATGAAGCTAGCTGAATTTTCGTTTCATCATCTTGAATCTTTTGTATTCTAGAATATACTTCAATTTGACGTATCCAGTTATCTAATTTTTCAGTGTTAACTTCTCCATTATAAATTGGCAACTCAAATTTTATTTCAAGCTTTAATGAAGGAATTTGAAAATGATTTTTACCATGCCCATTCGGAAGATGTTTCGAACTGGTAGAAGAAGAAGAAGAAGAAGAAGATGATGATGGAGGAGGAGAGGGTGGTGGAGAAGCATCATTCCCTCCATTTTCGCCTGGAGTTTTGTCACCACCGCCTCCCTTATGCATTGAAGGGTTGGAGCCTTCACCATGCGACATTATGTTCCGTTCCATCAAGATATTCATCATATCTGTCAACTCCATGACAACCTCTCTGAGATCTTCATTTTCAGCTGGAACACGTTCATGACTTTCAGCACGAGCCATGCTTGGTGAATGTCTCTCTGAAACTTGTGGTGAATGAATCTGCTTCCTCCTTGTCAGATAATTTGACCTTCTCCTCTTGTGAGTTTCAACCTTGTGAGCATCAGAAACAAAACTTGCAAACAATCAAGTCTTCACAACCAGTGCTCTGATACCAACTAGATCTAAAAATGAAGAAAACTTGAAAAACTTGAAATTTATTGCAAGTGAATGTTATGTGTTTAAAGCAAAAGGATCAGTTTGCAACACATAAATTAAAGGATTACTTATGCAAATTACACATAGACAGCAACATAATCAATGAACAAAAACACATAAGCACAACAATTGATAAAGGAGTTCACCCCTCTTATGGGCTACATCTCCTGGTCCAGCTTCCAATGAATCATTATTATTAATTTCTCAAAAGTGCTCAAAAACATGTCTTACAATGCTCAAACTGACAAATCGACTACTCCAATGGCTTCATAGCGTCCCAAAACCCCTGTCTGGGCTCTTTCGACACCTCAATCGGTCGAAAAATGAAGAAGTTAGGCCTCCTGGAAGTCTCCCTCTTCAAGCTTGTTGTCTCTGAATATACAAATCGGACCCCTCTTGAATGAACATGGCTCACACACATTTTAAAGTGTGAAAACCCAGCACCGGGCGCAACCATGCCAACGGTGCAAACCATAGAGCAGTTAAGGGCGCGCCAGCCCCTAACCGCCTCGGCACCTGGGCGTATGGCGCATATGACAGTATGCTGGGCAAATAGGTGGTTAAGTCGTTATACCTGTTTTAAAACCATAGCAACTCCTTTCCCGCGCTCTGGTCATATGAAAAACCATGGGCCATATGTTTTAACCCCGCGCGCAAATGGTCGGACCAATGTGTAAAGCACAGTCATATATTATATAATGAAACCACATATATAAACACTCGCGCGCATATATAACATATGGTCATATAAAAACTATGGGTTATGTTTAATACCCCCTCCCCAATCGTCGGACTATGGTGATATACAAAGAGCACACGACCACGGGCTGGGGCTAAGCCCCGGCCTAACCCCCCTCCTAATATACAAAAGGGTAAACATAAATACATTTAAGTGCATATACATAACAAGCAATAACTTGTGGCCCATTGGTCGGGCGGTCGTGCGAAGGCGCTATGCTGTGGGGGGAGGTCCGGGGGTCGAACCCCGCGGACTCCCATAACATTTTTACATACAACCCAAAAACCAAATAATGAGTGACATGTGGCGCCCACCGATTGGGCCACGTGTCCTCATACCATTTTCCCATAAATGGACACGTGTCAGCTCCTGAATCACCATCTATCAACCAACCATCATCTGCCACATCACCCCTGTATGGTCGTACGGTCCTGCCACGTCAGATCGTACGGACTATACGGACTGGTAGAGTCAGCATCAAATTTTTTGCCTATTTGGCTTGGCGAACAGATCGCGATATCTTCTCCATATGGAGTCCATTTGACAAAGTAAATATACTGCCAAAATTAGGAAGATGAGACGGACGCAATGGAACTGTTTTCGTCTCATTCCGAGCACTTTGAAATTTGAGCAAAATTTGATCCCCTGATCAGCATATCACGAGTCTCTACAACTATCACCTTTGACTTTCTTGATTTGTGAGTCAACGAAATTTTGATCTCCCACCACGTGTCCTCTGGATTCAACGACTCAAATCTCATCGCGATTTCACATTTCACAGAGTTGGAGGTTGGCTCACCTGTATTCTCCCGATTCTCGAATTCCTGATATCCACAGGTGCCAAATCAACGTCTCATGCTCCCCATGATCTAACGGCTCAGATATTATTATGATTTCGCATTTCACAACTGTGGAGGTTGTCTCACCTCTATTCTCACGATTCCTAAATTCTCGATATCCATGGTTGCCAAATCAACTGTTCGATCTTCCTTGAGACCGACAACTCATATATCTTGAGTGTTGGATAGCTTCTCGGCCTTATCCTCCTAGTAGTTTTACTGAATCTAGTGGTGCACAGTTATCTGTGTTTCTCCCTCCAAGGATTTTTGCAGTTCGTCTAAGTTCTTGAGAACGTTATCTCTCCTGAGCTTTGGCAACTAGTTAAACTCGGCCTTGGTACACACTTGCGCTCTGCCTGCGACTCTACGTTATTCCTCATGAGCTTTGTAGACAACAATTTCTCATGATCTTTGTCATTCTTGATGCTATCATTGTAGCTTTCTTGTTTTCTGTCATTGCACACTCTGATCTTGCCATCAATGACAAGCACACTTATCTTGTAAACATGCCAACACCATGTACTAAGATATGTACCATAACAGCCATCAAACATGTACCAAGATGTGCCTAAAACATGTAAACATATACCAAAGTATATCTCAAACTATGTTCCCAATATCCAAGATGCTCCTCAAACTATATAACAAAAGCATGCCTTAAGCATGTGCCAAACCATCCAAGATATGGGTTTGTAAGCTGGAGAATGTCTCACATAGCTGAAATCATCAACACTCCCTCTCAGCTAGGGAGGCATTCTTCATCATGCCAAGTCTCACACATATGTACTTTGAATTTTGTCTTGGATGGAGTCATCAACACTCCCTCTCAACTAGGGAGGCATTCTTCACCAATTTAGTTTGGTGAAGATTTCTGCAATCTGCTCATGTGTAGGAAGGTACTGTATGTGTATGATTTTCCTCTACATCATATCTCTGATATAAGGATATTTCATCTCATCATGTTTCGATCCATCAGGAAACATTGGGTTCTCGAGGAGCTTTATACACGGCTCTTGGTTATCATCATAGGATCCATCTTATGGTCAAGTAAATCTGTCAGAATCTTGTGAAGCCACTTTTCTTCGCATACTCGATGCTAGATACTATGCCTCTATGGTACTCAAGGCCACATAGTTTTGTTTCTTGTTGAATTAGGAAACCATGGAAAACTTCACGGTAGAAAATCAACTAGATGTTCTCTTTCGGTCCACTGTACTTCATGCTCAATCTGAATCGACATATCCTGCAAACTCAAGTTCACACTGGAGAAATATCTCAGGACACATCCAATTGTGCCTCGTATATATATCAATACATGTTTTGTTGTTGTCTAGTGAGTCTGTCTCGGTTGACTCATGAAATGGCCAGGCACATTCATTGCATGGAGTGAATCAAGTCTGGTGTTAACCAGATACATCAATGATCCAATCAATTGTGGATCAGTCTCATCTGAATAATCATCAGTTTTCTTCTTTAAATCCATCACGGTGGATTTTGCATTCTGTCATACTTAAATCCTTTAATATTTTCACTGTATATTTTCCTTGACTCGAGAAAATCTCATTGGTCCTCTTTCATACTTCTTGTTCTAAGAAGTAGTGCATCATACTCATATTCTTCATCTCAAATTCATAAGTCAAGGATTACTTGTATCCAACAACAAGGTTTTTTGAATAAGTCATGAAAATCAGGCTCTCATCACCAACACTGTAATGATATAGGTTTGGATCAGCAACACTCTTGTTGAAATCCAAACTCATCAAGAATCTATCTTTCTGATATAGTTTCCAACTCATGGATGATAGTATGGATGGAAGTGAATTGGGTTTACTGGATCAAGTGTCTCATCATAGACAACTCCCTCTGTTTGTGAGAAACCTCTGGCTATAGATCTCATTTTGTGTTTCTCGACACTTCCATCAGAGGCATGCTTGATCTTATAGATCCACTTGGAAGTTACCACAGACTTCCCTTCTGGTCCCTGAATAATACCTTATACATCAATCTTTAAGATATAATAGTATTCTTTTGTTATGGCATCTTGACATACCTATTCTCATGTTGCTTCTCTAAGACAAGGAGGTTCAACATCAATGAAATGGCTCATGACTGAAGGATAGCTCGAAAATATCTTTTTCTTTCTAGGGGTGTGCCTTGAGAGGATTTTATGTTTATCTTCCTCTTGCAAAGTGAGTCTAGGTAGGCCTTTTATGCCCTACTACAATATCTCTGAACATATCAACTGGAGCAACTGGATCAACTGGAATAATTTTTGTCTTCCTTTGAAATGATGAAGGGGGAGAAGGTATTGTCTTACTATCAATCTCCATTTGAGAGTCTTTGGATCTTTGAAAGACTATCTCTTTCTCAAGGGAAACGTCTATGCTTGTTTCAATCTGTCTCTGATCAGGGATGTCTATCTGGAATGTCTTTGAAGATTCACTGCATCCTTTCTTTCTAAAGGATCTAGCTTGGACTTCTTCTCTTTGGGTACATGTAAATACACCGTGCACGCAAATAAACTGAAGTGTTCAATCTCAGGATTCATTCCGGTGAATACTTCTTCGAGAGTTATGTTTTTCAAAGTCTGGTGAAGAATCTTGTTCTGAACATATATTGTGTCATGCATGCTTATTCCCATGGAATGATAGAAGGATTATGACAATTCATTATTGCATTGATTGTCTCAAGGATGGTTCTTATTCTTCCTCTTTCTCAAATAGTTTTGACTCCCTCTAATTCAAGTGACTCCCTCTGATTCAAGTGACTCCCTCTGAAGGATAAGAATCTTCCTTTGTTCTTAACCTTTCTGGAACAAAAAAACAAGAGGAACCAAAACAGGATTATCTCCTAAAGGAGAAGAATGAGTACATCTCTAGAATAAAAAAAAATTAAGGATTGTTGTCACTGATGCAACACCTACTTCTAATGTAGAAAACTTTATAAATATAGGTCATAGGAATGGAAATTACAATAATCAAACCTGGAGTCTTTACTTATAGTATGTCGTTCCTCTGAATGCACTAAGATCCCTCTGGATCCATGACTTCATCAAAAGGTTCCTTCATCCTACAATTACCCTAATGACAATGATAGAAATAATATGTATACAAGTGCATACTTGAGGGTGTTGATATGTTGATGTCTTCATTTCTTTGAGGTCTTGTTTTCCAAGAATTGATTTTGCTTGAATCATCAATCTTTCCTCCCATTATGTTTTTGCTCATTTTTGGATTCTTCACAAACCCTTGTCAACTTGGCTAGTAACCCTAACGACACGAATAAGCTAGAAATTTTAGGTTTATTTGTACTTATGACTACCAAAAATAATCCTTTGAAAGATAGGAGAACACTGGTGAGCTGAAGAGCTCCTTCAAGGAATTTCAAAAACCCTAATTTTGAAGTTTCTATAGAAATTGGCGAAACCCTAGAAACCCTAGGGCCAAAAAGTCAAAATTCCTGGAAATGCAATCTGATGCTTGTTGGAGGTGCATTGAAGGAGTTCATACACTCCTATGGTAATTGTATCCCCAACGTCTAAGTTCCAAGTGTTGAAACACTCAAAAGAAGAGAGTCATATGGATTTTCTGGAAACCCTAGGAGGGTTGTATGGTTCTACAGAAGAGGAGGGATGACTGGTGAAAGCTTGTAGCTTGTGAAATGGGTTCTTCAAGACCTATGCTCTGAAACCATGTTGATTTTTCATAATCTAGGTTAAGCATGAAGTTCATTCCATTTTAGCATTTCACTTAACCATAAGCAATAATGTTGCAGCAACTAATATCACAAGAAGAAACACCATGCACAAGAACACAAGAAGTTTCCTAGGAAAGCCTTCTCAACAAGGGAAGAAAACCCAGCCAAATCCTTTGCTATATTCTTCAAGAGAAATACCTTCACCACCAATAATACCTAGCACACAAGAGGGTGCTCAAACCCTAGAAGACTAGTGCTCAAGAGAGGTGTGCACTTTTCCCAAGAAGGTGTACTTGTTGAAATTTCCAAACTTGTGTGAAGGATATGATTCCACAATGGGGAATATTCCTTTACTTATATTGTATTTGTCCTATAAACAGAAGTGTCTATTGTCACAACAAGGCCGACCTCTCTAAGTCACATTAAGATTAACCAGATTAATCATCTTTTACATTTATTACTAATCACATTAAGGTGGGGTCGACCTGTACCCTTTACATTACAATTAGGGTTACAGGAAGGTCTGACTCTTGAAAAATATAGCAAGGGATCCAATACACCCACTAGTTCTCATCCACTAGGGTCACATACATAGGGATGTCCATATCTCTGGCTCACTGCATTACACAAAAGAACTAGTTCTTCACATGTTCACTTGTGCTCGTCCATAGGCACGTCCACTCAACAGATCTTCTTTCCCACTGCATCACATAGAAGAGTCATCTAGAGTTTCTCGTTAACTCTGCTTCTCAGAGGAGGCTAATACATCATATTCATTTATGTTCTCATGACGATGCACCCAACACTTTGGGATTTCACACATTCACCTTGTGCTCAGCCACATGCACGTCCAACTCAGCAAAACACCTTTCCCATAGGATAATCATATGGAGTTTTTATCAACTCTTTGAATGGAGGAGGTCATCTCTACATCCATGTTCTGTCTCGGATAGGAACCACATACCCTTCTTAGGGGATTTCTCTCAGGTTTGTAAGCTGGAGAAAGTATCACATAGCTACAATGTTCCACATCTCATAGGTTTGTAAGCTAGAGAATGTCTCACATAGCTGCAATCATCAACAAATAACTTTGTCAAGAAGCTGATGGAACTTACCCACAGAGGATACCTATGGGTGGAAGAGCTTATCTCGATAGATGTAGATCTCATTGATTTTATTATAGGGATGTCATCTCGAGGGCAGAGTCCCACATAATTCCTCAATGAAAAGACAAAGGAGAAAGCGTTGGTGGAGGAGATGAAGAAGATGTATGGCACAGAAAAAGGTTCGGGCATAATTATCATCAAGCGCATCAGTGATGTAGCAACAAGGTTGGCCACAAAATTCATGGTGTGCAAGTTTCTAGCACAACACCCCTACCTTGGTAGGGTCTTATTGACCTCCCGGTCTATGGATCTTCAATTCCCCTGAGCCGAAGTGTCTCCTTTAGTTCTCGCTGGAACCTTCATACACATATATCCACAGGTCTCCTTTTAGAAGTTACGTCTGTGAGAACAAGAACTAAGCGTGAACCTCCTCTTCCACGTGACCACAAACTCAACCCAAAAAGGCATTTCGGATTTCGTGACTTCACGATTCCTATTATGATTCCCCCTGAGTCCTTCGATCCCCAAAAACCTGAAAAGGGATAATGAGTCTTTGGCTCCTCCCTTATGCCTCAACTATGTGACCTCCAGTCAAGTCCTGGGGCTTTACTCCTAAGTGCGTCGGGATTTCGTGGCTTATGAATTTGCGATGAAACTCTTCATCTTTTCCTGAAGTTCGAAATCATGAATTCCTCTCAACAAATCAACAGTCCTGAACCTCCCATGCACTGATGGTCAAGATTTTGTCGGGGTTTCGCGTATCGGGATTTCGCAGCCCAAGATCTCAAGATCACTACTTCCTCCACACTCTAACTCCCGAAATGCTGAAATTCAAAATCACAAGATCAACAGTTCTCGTTGGCCCAGATATGGTGGCTACTAATCCTTCTAAGCTTGCAAGTGTTGAAATACTCTCAGCCTTAATTTCTCTGTAGATCTACGAGATCCAACATCCCACGAAATTTCGATGATTCTCCCTCCGAGAATTTCAACCATCCATTCAATTTCTTAATGACTCCTTGCCAAAGAAATTGGCGTCAACCCTCCTAAACTTGATTTCTACGAGGCAAATTCAACTCTCGTCCTTCCTTCAAGCTCTTCAAAGTCTCTATCCCTCCTGATCTTATACTTTGTTGCAACCTCAAGGATTCCAAGGAATTCTTGTGCGCACTCCTTCCAGCCTCCATGATAATCACTGATTATTCAATGTCTCATAACTCTATGCACTCCTCGCGATATAAATCCTTCAACCACTCACTTGGGTTGGATAATTCTAAGACTTCGACCTGGCCTACGCACACCTTGCACGACTCTGTTCTATACTTGCACTTATGTTAGTATAAGAACAACGATATATCTCCTGATATTTTCTGAGATAAAACTCAGAACCTTGTCAACGCACTCCTTGCGGACTTTGACTACACTCCTTCCAGGAATTATTAGGATGAGAAAAAATTGAAACTCATACTCTTCCTCTCAAGGACTTCATACTTTCAACATGAAATCACGAGCGTACATACACAACATTGAAATAAATGCATAACAAAGTATATAAGAAACCTGTAAACATACCATTCAATAGATGCAAACAGTATCCATGATACACCATGAAATTGGATCAATGCATTCTTATATTAATTCAAGTGCTTTTGTACATGGATTCAATAGCAACAACTATCTTCTTACACAACTTCTACAATCTCTGTTCTTCTCTACTCTCTTTCTCTACTACTTCTAACTTACAAACCTACAATGAGAATAATGATACAATACAATACATACGACGGAGATTTATCGAGTTTTCCCTCCTACACACTAAGCTATCTTATCGAATTAAAGATTACAACTACTTTACATTTATTACATAAAATGCCAAAACCGATAGATGAGAGCAAACACTCAAGATCTACGTTACAATCTCCAAATCATAAAATAAAAAATATATTTTCCAGATATTACATTAATGTTTCATACCTTTCAAATTCAAAATGTCTTCAAAATACGCGTTGGTGCATATCCAACTGTCTTCCATTTCTTGCGATGCTCGTGCATCATACTCCTTTGGCTGAAAAATTCATGAACTCCTATTCATGAGCTCTTGCACCGTCTGTCCATGTTTATGGAGATTTTCTTCACTTTCCCAACTGACATCCTCAATCGAGTGTCCTTTCCATTTTACCAAATACTCAAAATATGTCTTCCTCTGGGTCTTCTTGCTAACTCTCTGGTCAATGATCTTTTCCATCTGTGGCTTTTCAACTACAAGCATCTGTTTAACCCACTTAATCTCTTTTTTATTTTCTTCTCCTCCTGCTTCATATTTTCTATAAGGATACAGATCTGCTACGTTGAATATGGGTGATATGCCCACCCCATCTGGAAATTCTATTTCATAAGCATTGGCCTCAAACTTTCGTAAAATATTACACATCCCTATCTTTTTCATCTTCAGCTTACTGCATGTTACCCTTGGGAACCTTTATTTTCTTAGGTGTGCTAAAACTAAATTACCACTTCAAATCGAAGCTCTCTTCTGTTTTGATATGCTCTACGCTTGTATTCCTAGTTGGAATTTTGTAACCATTCTTTAATCTTACGGTGGAGCTCCTGCATCTCTTCTGCAAAATCTTCTGCTCCAACACTTCTGAAATCACTCTGCTCTAAGTCTCTCAACTCAGATACTCCTCTTGGATGCATTCCATGCATTATCTAGAATGGGCTATGTCCTGTGCTTCTATTAGGTGAGTCATTATATGCAAATTCTTCTTGTGGCAGAATCTTATCCCACTGACTATGATGTTCATATACTAAACTCCTCAATAAGTCTCCCAGACTTCGATTTACTACCTCAGTATGTCCATCTATCTGAGGGTGATATGTTGAGATAAAAGATAAATCTATCCCCAGCTTCTTCCATAGTGTCCTCTAGAAATGACCAACAAATTTGGTATCCCTGTCTGAAACAATAATCTTGGGTAACCCATGAAGTCGAACAACTTCTCTGAAAAACAAATTTGTAATGTGTGTTGCATCACTAGTTTTCTGACATGGAATAAAATGTGCCATTTTTTAGAATCTATTGACTATCACGAATATGGAATCACAACCTCTCTATGTCCTTGGCAGTTCTAACACAAAATCCATGTTTACTGCGTCCCACGGTCTCTCTGGTATCGACAATGCTTGATACAACCCGGTATTCTGTCTTTTCCCCTTTGCGTGCTAGAAAATTCTACATATGTTGACAAATTTATTGACATATGTCCCCATCCCTGGCCAATAATATAAACTATTCAGTTGCATGAATGTTTTATCATGGCCGAAATGTCCAGCCAATCCCCCACTATGTTTTTTCCTTAAAAGGTTTTCTCTCATAGAACTCTTTGTTGGCAAATGTTTTACAGGAAGCATAAGCTTGTCATTGATGGCAAGTACAACAGTAATGATGGCTTGAGTGCAACACCGATGATCAATAGGCAAATAGAATATAGGGCCAGGAATATCGACTGATCGGAGGAAACACTGGCAAGTACAACAGTGAAGATGGCAGGATCAGAGTGTGCATCGATGGACAAACAGGAACAATGTAGGCTCAGGAGGAATTAGCGCAGAGTCGAAATTCTTCCAAGTTAAAGGGATGTGTAAGCTTGGAGGAGAAGCGTCGCTGATCGTTGGATCCCATCCTAAATTCCCAACAGCATGAGGGCCGTCAGATATGAATAAAATCAAGAAGAACGCATGCGAAAGAGGAGGATAGATCTCAGGCGTTAGATATGAGCGTAGGATCCGACCACCGTTGGATCGGGGAAAACATGCACGGTGTTTAAAGTGAAAGGAGAAAATGGGCTCACAAAATCCCGAAAGCAGGAGGACCGTCCATCCCAAGGGGTTATGTGGACCGTTGATCTGAGCTCCACCGCGGAGCCTCGCCTATCATGACTTGGAGTGACGAGAACCTCCATCATAGGAATCACGAGATGCGAGATTGCGAGAAGATCAGGATCGTCGGATTACCAAGAACATGGATCGTTGATCTGAGCTCCATCTAGGAGCCTCGCCTATCGTGACTTGGAGTGACGAGAACCTCCATCACAGGAATCGCGACATGCAAGATTGCGAGAATATCAGGACCGTCAGATCACCAAGAACATAGACCATTGATATGAGCTCCACCTTGGAGCCTTGCCTTGCAGCTCACCAAGATGCAGATTCAACAAATGTTTTTCCCTCTCCCCCGAGAACTCAACGCAATGGAGACCATTGCTTCCTAAGGAGGGAGGATTGATCCAGGTGGATATCGGGGGCCACCCACCTTTTCCAAATGGCTCAAAACAGTTTTCTGGCCATTTTGGCAATTTACTATTTTTAGCAGGTTTTCACTTCCGGGGCCATTTTGAGGGCCTAAATGAATTTTTTTTGAGATCGAGGTTCTTAGTGATATATGAAGGCATAATTGAGCCCCCAAAATGAATCTCCTCGACGATATCTTTCCAACGAGCTATCACACGCCTAAAACGGAGATCGTATGCAAAAGTTACGACCCCGGGAAGTTGATGCACCAACTTACCCAAACGGGGCCCACATGACTTTTGGCG
>ML779555.1:202665-218326 GCA_009831015.1 Picea engelmannii
TCTGCAAATTACTCAGAGGCCCGAAGGGATCTTCATTTCTCAAGGAAAATATTTAAGAGAAATGTTGAAAAGGTTTCAAATGGAAGATTCTAAACCTGTGGGTACACCTATGGTAACTGGATGTAAATTAAGCAAGGATGATGCTTCCCCTGATGTTGATCAAAGCTCATATCGATCAATGAGAGGAATCCTGTTGTACATCACAGCATCTCGCCCAGACATAATGCATGTTTTAGGAATGGTAGGAAGATATCAGGCTGCACCTAAACAGGGTCATTTGCAAGCTGTCAAAAGGATATTCAGGTACTTAAAATAAATAATGACTTATGGTCTGTGGTATCCCAGAAATCAAAGTCTTCAGTTGACTACTTATTCAGATGCAGATTGGGCAAATTGTGTTGATGAGAGAAAAGGCACCAGTGGAGGAGCATTCTTCTTGGGTAACTCCTTAGTAGCGTGGCTTAGTAAAAAGAAAGGTTCCATTTCTTTATCAACCACAGAGGCAGTGTACATTGCTACTGCTACCTGCTGCACACAGATATTATGGATGATTCAGACACTTGCAGACTTAGAGGTAAAATATACTGCACCGATCCCAATTCATTGTGATAACACAAGTGCCATCAGTGTATCTAAAAATCCTGTCCTCCACTCCAAGACAAAACATATTCCCATAAAATATCATTTTCTGAGAGAGAAGGTCACCAATCAGATTGTTCAGGTCCATTACATTCCCACTACAGAACAAATTGCATACATCTTTACTAAGCCCCTAGCCAAGACACTGTTTGAATATCTCAGACAGAAGCTGGGTGTCATTTTGTTTCACACCTAAAAGAGTCCATCTTGTTAGGGGGAGATTTGTATTGTTTGAATATCTAAATGCCTCCTAAAATTACTACAATAGCTCAAGGGGAGCATGTCTCGTCTTTGACATTGATGTCAAAGGGGGAGAAAAGAATTTGGGTGCCTTAGTTGCCATCAATGCCAAAGGGGGAGATTGTTGGCAAATGTTTTACAGGAAGCATAAGCTTGTCATTGATGGCAAGTACAGAAGTAATGATGGCTTGAGTGCAACACCGATGATCAATAGGCAAATAGAAGATAGGGTTAGGAAGATCGAATGATTGAAGGAAACGCTGGCAAGTACAACAGTGAATATGGAAGGATCAAAGTGTGCATCGATGGACAAACATGAACAACATAGGCTCAGGAGGAATTAGTGCAGAGTCGAAATTATTCCAAGTAAAAGGGATGTGTAAGCTTTGAGGAGAAGTGTCATTGATCGTTGGATCCCATCCTAAATTCATGACAGCATGAGGGCCGTCAGATATGAATAAAATCAAGAAGAGAACGCGTGGAAGAGGAGGATATATCGTAGGCGTTAGATCTAAGCGCAGGATCCGACCACCGTTGGATCGGGGAAAACCTGCACGGTGTTTAAAGTGCAAGGAGAAAATGGGCTCACAAAATCCCGAAAGTAGGAGGACCATCAATCCCAAGGGGTTATGTGGACCATTGATCTGAGCTCCACCGCGGAGCCTCGCCTATCGCGACTTGGAGTGACAAGAACCTCCATCACAGGAATCGCGAGATTGCGAGAAGATCAGGACCATCGGATTACCAAGAATGTGGATCGTTGATCTAAGCTCCATCTAGGAGCCTCGCCTATAGCGACTTGGAGTGACGAGAACCTCCATCACAGGAATCGCGAGATGCAAGATTGGAAGAATATCAGGACCGTCTGATCACCAAGAACATGGACCATTGATTTGAGCTCCACCTCGGAGCCTCGCCTATCGCGACTTGGAGTGACGAGAACCTCCATCACAAGAATCGCGAGATGCGAGATTGCGAGAAGATCAGGACCGTCGGATTACCAAGAACGTGGATCGTTGATCTGAGCTCCATCTAGGAGCCTCGCCTATCACGACTTGGAGTGACGAGAACCTCCATCACAGGAATCGCGAGATTGCGAGAAGATCAAGACCATCAAATCACCAAGAACATGGACCGTTGATCTGAGCTCCATCTCGGAGCCTCGCCTATCGTGACTTGGAGTGACGAGAACCTCCATCACAGGAATCGCGAGATGCGAGATTGCGAGAAGATCAGGACCGTCGGATTACCAAGAATGTGGATCGATTGATCTAAGCTCCATCTCGGAGCTTCGCCTATCGCAACTGGGAGTGATGAGAATCTCCCTCAAAGGAACAGTGAGATGCGAGATCATGATGAGATCAGGACCATTGATTCATCAAGATCATGAACCGTCGATCAGGGTCGATGAATATCATAAGTTCGTAGCAAAAGTGCGAAACGGGTAAATAACAACAATACCCTTTAGAGTTATTCCAATGGTGCAGGTGAATTTGAACAAGATCGGAGGGATACTATTGCACGACACAGTGAAACTACCAGTAAGCATTAATGGGTTCTACCAGAGGATGCGAAGAGACTTCGATGTGATTTCCAAAGGATCAGAAGAGTCACATGGAATCTACCAGTGGAATGAAGACGACTCGTGGAGGCGATTGACAGCTGGATGGGATTGAGGCTGTAACCGAAACAGATAAGTTGAGCTCGATTGTCACAGAGAAGAAGAAGATTCTCAACTGCCAGAGAAGTTGAGGAATCTTCGTATAACACCCAGTGATACTAGACACACGGGGCGAACCACCAGAGAAGCTGAAGAGTCACGATGATGATCAGATAGATCACTCAAGAGGTGGAGGATAACAACGGAGAGTATGCATGCAGAGGAATGGTGAATATTGCATGCACAAGATGCACAGAAGCTACATATATACGGTACAGAGAAGAGAAGAGGTTGTTGTTACTGTTGGAGGTTGTTGTGAATGTTGTTGGTGAAGGTAATTCATGTGTGAAGAAGGAGGAGAGTGCAGCAGCTGAATAGAACAGAAGTGGAACTGTGCAGAGAATGGAGATGGCACACAAAGCATAAAAAGTAGAAGAACAGACAGCGCAAGTGATGTGAGCAGAAAGGAAATGAGGCAGACAGAGCAATGAAATGCAACAGAACAATGATAAGTCTGGTAAGCCATTGTTGAACATCATATCACTGTAATAAGTTTCTATAGAAAAGATTTATATTTCAGGGTGGTTGGGAGGTGATAGGGAGGACTGTTGTCCTCAGAGGTTCAAGTAGGTTCTTGAACACAGGGAGTTGTAGCTTCCTTCTAGTTGGTTCTAGAGAAACCAGGGAGTTGGTGCTTCCTTCTAGTTGGTGCTAGAGAAACCAGGGAGTTGGTGCTTCCTTCTATTAGGTGCTAGAGAAAACAGAGAGTTGGTGCTCTCAGCAAGTTGCAGCTTGCAAAAATGAGGTTGCAGCCTCATTATGATTTGGTGCTCATATGTATGATAATGTAAATAATGTAACCATTACTTATCATATAAAAGAAAAGATGTTTTTACCCTGCATGGGTTTCCTCAGAAAATATCTGTCTCTATGTTTCTCATATATGTGAATGATGTTGAAAGTGCCATTGCTTATTTCCCTGCATTATTGTGATCATCAATCAGAGTCTCTACAAAGAGTTTAAAAGAACCATAATTGTTTAAGCACGGGGACAACTGATTCACCCCCCCCCCCTCTCAGTTGTTCAACACTCTTTGGGATACACAATTGATTTCCTTTGAATAACATTCCATCTTGAATCAAGTAATCAATCCATTGGATTCTATCTCTCAAAACATGATTCTCACAGGCTTCATAAGCATCCTTGAAATTTGAATCATCTCAGTCATAATCAAACATTTCCTGCTCAACACGTCAACAACCTTGTTAGTAGTTCCAAAAATGTGCTTTATAACAAAATTAAAGTTCTGCATAAATTCAACCCATTTTGCATGTTTCTGGTTCAATTTCTCATGTTTGGTTATAAACTATAAGGCATGATTATCGCTATAAAAAATGAACTCCTTTGGAACCAAGTAGTGCCTCCATTTCTTCAACACCTATATGATTGCATAAAAATCTTTATCATACATGGAATATTTCATCTTGGTCTTGTTCAGCTTCTCACTGAAGTATGCAATTGGTCTATTGTCTTGACTTAAGACTACTCCAACCGTGAATCCACTTGCGTCACATCTGACTTAGAATGTTTTACTGAAATCTGGCAAAACCAGAACTGGTTGTCTGGTTATCTTCTCTTTCAACAACTTGAAACTTTTCTCTGCTTCCTCTATCCAATGAAAAGATTTATGTCTTTTCTTGACTGTGTCCATCATTGGTGCACTAATCCCACTAAAATTTCTGACGAACTTCCTGTAAAAACTGGCTAGTCCATGGAAGCTTCTGACTTCAAAGATATTCCTTGGCGATGGCCATTCTTTGATTTCTTTTACCTTCTCCGGATCCATCTTCAACTCATTCGAAGAGATCACAAAACCCAAATAAATGAGTTCTTTCTTCATGAAAGACGACTTCTTCAAATTTATCAACAACTTCTCTTACTGCAACCTTCTCATCACTAGGATTAAATGTCTCAAATGTTCTTCCCAAGTCTTACTGAAGATCAATATATCATCAAGATACACAATTACAAACTTTCCAATGAAATCCTTCAAGACTTCATTCATCAATCTCATAAAAGTACTTGGCGCATTCTTCAAGCCAAACGACATGACAAGCCATTAATATAGTGCTTCATTTGTCTTGAATGTTGTCTTCCATTCATCATCTTCCCTCATTCTAATCTGATGATATCCGCTTTTCAAATCAATTTTTGAAAAAAAACTTTGCTCCACTCAAGAAATCCATCAAGTCATCCATCCTGGGTAAGGGAAATCTATACCTGATGTTGATTTTGTTTATATCCCTCAAGTATGTACACATCCTCCATCCACCATATTTCTTCAGACTTAACACTATTTTCACAATGCATGGACTCAAGCTTTCCCTAACCAATCCCTTGTCCATCAAATATTGGACTTGTTTATTAACCTCTTCATTCTCATGCGGCGTCAATATATAGGTTTCTTTGTTTGGTAAACTTGCTCATGGTATAAGTTCAATGTGATGGCTTATGCTTTAGATGGGTGGCAACAAACAAGGTAAATCGCCCACCACTATATTAGTAAAATTCTCCAACAGTTCCTGAATTTCCTCCGGTAGATCATCTATCGAAGTAATGGTCAAGATGACTCTAGGTTTTCTTACCACAACAAACTGCATGTCTTGATATTTCTTGACTTCATCCAGAAGTTCCTTCCCACTCATGAGGAGTATGGTATTTCTTGCTTCTGATGTCACCTTCTTGTCTTCAATTGTCAGAAACATATGTGTCCTACCATTCTTTTCCAAGGTATAGGTGTTCTTTCTTCCATCATGAACAACATTTTTTTCATATTTCCATGGTCTCCCCAACAAAAGATGACAAACATCACATAAGATCTCATCTCTATAACCCCCTATCTTAAATTCAACTAAACATTGTTTAGTGACTGTTACCTGATGTCCTTTTTGAAACCATTAAACCTTATATGGGCTTGGATGTGCAACTGTTTCCAATTCCAGCTTTTCCACCATCTATGTGGATACTAGATTATCTGTGCTTCCACTATCCATTATTACCTTGCATACCCTATCATTGGTCTTGCAAGCAGATCTAAATAAATTGTTCATGTGGACTGAATTCTCCATCTCTTTCTCTGGCTTCAAGAGAATTTTCCTCATCATTAAGGATCTTCCACCTTCTGCATCTTCTGCCTCAACATTTTTCCTTTGCGCTTCTGAAATGTGAGGTTCGCCTCCTCCATCCCTTTTTCTATTGGGACATTCCCAAGATTTGTGTCTGATCTTTCCACAAACAGAACACTTTATTTCACCTCCTATGCCTCTTCCTCTTCCTCTTTCTCGAAGAAAAGTGTTCATGTCGACATAATGTCCTCCTTGTGAGCTTCCCCCTCTTTCTGGGTGGTTATGAGGTTTATTTTCTTCTACATTTTTTATTGTCACCTTGCTCATCTCATCTTGAATTTCATATCTCAAGCCATTCATGTATTTGAAAACTTTTTCATCATTACTCTCATGACGACTTTCTCTGATGTTGAGTTTGTAAAACTCCTCAGTGTATTCCTTCACTGTCATCCCCTTTTGTCTAAAATTTTTCATTCTTCGAAACAGATTAATTTGGTAATATCTGGGTATAAACTTGGATTTCATCTTTGCGACCATCCTATCCCAGCTTTTTATTCTCTTTTTTCCTTTGCAACGCCTGTCAACCTGCATTTCATCCCACCCCAGTGTTTCATTCCCTTTTAGTATAGTGACAACATGTTTTACTTTCTTATCCTCTTCGACATATTCATAGTCGAAGTATTTATCTAGAGCTCTAAACCAATCTAGCACCTCCTCAACGTCTAAGTTGCCTTCATACATCGGGATATCCATCTTTTCTCTCGCACCTATTCTTGTAGCAACTCTGAATAGACGTTCCTCTGCAGCATCTTCAGCTACAACTTCTTCATCAACTCTAGCTTCATTCTTGCTTTCGTCTTCTGTTGTGAGGGAAATCCTCTTACGGACTAGAAAATAGGGTTATCTTATGCATGCAGATATGACCAAAAGAAATATACTTTCTACCTTCGTCCCCATACTTAAACCCCATTCCTTTTCAGCAAATACATGGTTAGACCAACATACCTTGTTCTAGATGTTCGATGTCAATCCTTCTTCATGCTTGATCGCTTGTTGGCAGCTATCCTCTCAAGATTGACCTACGTACAAAAACAAGCAACAAGCTACACATGCATTTTACCTACAGACTAATGGGTTAGAGATTCAAACATATATTTACTGATCTATGGAGAACTCATATGTAGTGGGACGGGAAAATCATTTCTTTATTATTAACTTTGAATGAATCAACTTACAAATGTCGAGACCATCCATTGCTCCGCAAATCCTGATCCTGGGCTCCTCTTCAAATGTCCTCCAACTTCTTTGATTTGTATCTCTTCTTGCACAAGGATGGCTAAAGGGTTCGGACAATGGGAATATGCAATTGGGCAGAGTTTCTTTACTCTATTTCTCCTCTTCCAAATGGGACCCCTAACCCTTATTTTATAGGCTAGAAGAAGCTAGGTATTTGGATCAACCCTCGGCCATGCATGGCCGAGAGTTTCAGTTAACTCATCCAAAGTTGTGTGTTCCATTGGAAACTTTCCTTTTTTCGTGCTTTTGTCGGTCCACGCGGGTTGTTTTAGGTCAGCTAGCGTGTACACGCATGCAATAATGGAGTAGGGCATGTAGGGCTAGCGTGTACTTCGAATGATTGAGCCCAAGGATTAGGAACCGGGAGGCGTCGTCTGTAAAATAACAAATGTCTCACCAAGACAGGAATACCCATGCTCGAGATAAAATAGAATCATGGCTACCAATCAAATACACTGTAGATCCATGTCATATATAAAGAGTAGCCACAAACAATACACAGCGGAGCTACATCTCAAAATCAAAAAGATATACATATAGAGTATCCATCTTCTAGAAGTTGATACGGCCTGATGGTTGGAGATGAGGTCTTCAGAGCTCAAGCAACGACTTCAAAATATTCAAAACTCAGGTAGGAGTGTAATATGAGTGTACAACTGTACTACCCAAAGGTCTTCGAAGACTCGTCGGTCATGGACTTGATGATCAGACTGAAGGCTTCATTGATTTCGAACAAGGACAATCAGGATGGTCGGGTATGAGGGCAAGAGACAAATTGCAGAGGGGTCGACTCGGGCTTGGTGAAAAACTTCCCTTGTACAATAGCACGACAAATGATGAGACTCGGGCAACATGGTATTAACATAAGTTTACGAGGCAGGAGGCAACGCAAACTCTCCATATGTTTGGAAGAATAACCAAACGGGGGAGGACACAACTCTATGTAGCGAGAACAACTTCCTAAGGTCATATTAAATCCCAGGGTTTGATGAACAAACAGACAGATGTGATTTATCCAAGGGCGACTCATTTTGCTGCCAATAAAGAAAATACTTTTCCCTTCCTCTTTTTGGGGTATATTTGATTTTTTTGTTTCTTTTTTTTAATAATTTTGGAAAAAATAATAAAGGAATGTTACATTACAATGGAGGAACGAGTGTTGCAAACATACAAGTTCAAGGCACAAGGAAAAGACTGATGTTCAAAATAATGATACTCGGGAAAAATCCTCCGGGGGCCAAGGTTGTTTAAAACATAGAAGAAAAATATTACAAGGCTGGCGTATAAGATATGCAAATGTGGTTAACAAAACACACAATGGTAACATATTTAAATGTAATTTTAACGAGCCCAAAGAAGGTACGATCGGTGGTTTTTCATATTTAGAGAGTCTGAAAAAACATAAAAGGAGACTCCATTGGGGTACCTTTTTCGAAGATAGTCTAGTCGGTTCGAAAAAGGGGTAAACTAGCACCGACAAGACGTCTATTCAAAACCATTTTAACGAGTGTGATAAGGACAAGATCACTCGGCCATTTTTCCATTTTTAAGGAGTCTAAAAAAAGATTAACTATGGACTCCATCAAGAATGTTCTTCTGGACTAGTTTAACGAGTGTGAAAGAATAAGGTCACTCGGCAATCTTTTCAATTTTAGGGAGTCTGAAAAGAGCTTAACTATGGACTCTGTGGGGGTTCCTTCTTCGTAAGTTTAGTCCCTCAGGCCCGAAAAAGGGATAAAATTATACCTGAGAGTACTCTTCTAAAGAACTAAAGTTCCATAGAGTATACCTTTGTTTGTACAGTTGACCGTCCAGACCAAAAAAGGGGTAAACTACCGTCGGACAGATGTGACTTCAAATTTCAGTTTAACGAGCGTGAAAGGCCACAAGATCGCTTAGCAATCATTTCATGTTTATAGGGTCTGAAAAGGGCTTAAAAGAAGACCCGTTATTTTTTGTGAGTCCTGAGGGTGAGGTCAAGAGCGAAGAGAAATCATGCAAATGAGGCTCAAGCTCATATTCAGAAAAAACTACAAGGACTCCTGAGCCTACAGTGTTTTAGAGACAACATGGATACCATAATGCAACCAGGATCTACCTAGGGAATCCATGTTCCGGTAAGCTCTACCACCAAGTTGCGACACTTCTAAAGAAGATATGATGGTTCCATGTCACAACCTGATGGGATCGATCCTATGGAAAAGGGAAAAGACAACAAGGTACAAAAGTCAAGGTAGAAACCTAACCTATATGCTCAAGTTGATCGTCAGAAAAAATTCCACGGACCGTCGAAAAATACTCAAAACTCAAAAAACATTGTCCCAATACCCGATCAAATCCCTCCTATGCAATTCCTAAATCACTCTAAATGGTTTTTGGTATAAATAAAATGATAAGGGAGGCTAAAAAAGTGACAAAAAGAGGCCAAAAAGTCTATAAATAGAAGCTGGCAGCTCATTATCACCATTGTTGATTTGGAAATTGACTCTAGAGCCAAAATACCCCCTTTGATTAAAGTGGTGATTCTGAGAGCTACAGTGGACAAAACGAACTTCTGTCTGGACCAAGTAAGTACAAACTCTCTTATCTTGCATTGTAAGTCTTTATTTTTTCATTAGGTTTCATTTTTTAGGGGGGCATCGATCTTTAAAAAGTCGGCCCTAGGTCCACGTGGGTTGTCTCAGGACAGACCGCATGTACATTCAGGTAGAGTAAACTATGCACACATGTACACGCGATTGTCGCCATTACAGCATGTGTGGGACCCCTTATTGAATGAAAAAGGCTTCCAAAGCAAGGGTTAACCCTCCTGAACCTTTTTGTTTTGCAGGATGTATATCCACTGGAGAGAAAGAGAGCATGAAGAGGTTAGTGAGTTGGTTGGGGAAGACCCCAATGTTGTGGCTACTTTGATGCAATGTGGGTTACTCAAGTTTTTCCTATGTCCTTTTATGTGGGCACAACCTAGGCTATTGAATTCCTTGGTTGACTACTAGCATCCGGATGCAGAGGCATTCATGTTAGAGGGGCAGTCATTGGTGCCCACGATCGAGGAAATTTACTTTTTGACTGGCCTCTCTAGGAGAGGGGAACCAGTTAACTTTCGGACTTTTCCTTCAGGGCCGCATAACATAGCGGAATTTATAGGTCTATACTGTGCAGATAATACAGATCGCTCGAGCATGCAGTTTCCCATAAGCAAGATCACTGACTTATCGCTACAGGCGATAGTATTGCTTATTGGGCGAATTATTGGTTCTACTGCTCTACATCAAGCGTCCCATGCACAGATGAATTGTGCAATCCAGTGCTTAAATGCACAAGTTTTTTATTGGAGTACCACATTTCTTGAGTGTATGAAAAGGTAGTTGACATATTTTCATTTGTGGACACATAGGAACTTCGGGTTCGGGACCATTCTGTGTTCATTCTTTTTTCAGAGAGTTTTGAGTTTTAGTCCTCGAGTAGTGGTACGAGGACATCAGGCCTCGCTTCCTGCTGTGTGTAGATGGGCAGTATTACTGCCGTGATAGGGTGGCAGAAGGACCAATGAGTCCTTTGATGATGACTTCTTCGTGTGGTTGTCATGACAGATCCCAGTTATAGAGGATTACCCCTATGTCGGGATTGATTTTTCGAGAGACCCTGAGATACCAGTACCTCCTGGTGAGGAGCGAGGGGAGATGGGTAAGTCTCCACCTTTGTAGTTTTTTTTGTTGTATATGTAATTTTTATGTTTTTTTGTTATATATATCATTTTTTTTTGTTATGCCAGAGTATTTGACAGATATGTGTTTATTGTGTGTAGATGTGGGACCAGTGTGACCCACTGACTATGTGAGGAACAAACATTTTCCTCGGCCAAGGGCTGCACCTGCCGTCGTAGGGGGACCAGCAGTAGCAGGAGATCTTCCTGTCGGGGAGGCCAAGAGGGTATTGAGATGAATCGAGCGTAAATTTACTGCGCTCGCTCGCATGGTCCTGATGGTCGATATTGAGGACCTACCACCATCTATGCAGCCTCATGTAGTGGGGGCACCACGGACGTGGGTCCGGTTGTTTCAGCGTTTAGCCAACGTTGTGGATCAGTATAACAGGGCCCATAGGCCCTAACTTTAGCTAGACATTTTGACGTGCCACAAGCACTACTTGTATATATTTTTTGAGGGCATAAGCCCTGTGACTTGTTATTGGTCCTATTTTTGAGGCACTTGCGTCCATCGGTGTACTCTGGTTACTTTATAATATTATATATGGTTTTTTGGTCTTTTGTGTCTTATGGATCATGTGTGAAAAAAATGTATTTACATGCTTATGTTAATGTTCTTTCATATGTGTGCAAGATGCCAATCTAAAATTTGATTAGCTAGAGTATCTGTAACTTGGTTTAATCTCCTAGGAACATGAAAATATGTAATATAATCAAAGTTTCATTCTAAGAGACGTACCCTCAAGAATCGTCGGTGTAAAGTTGGATCATGAACCCATTATACTTTGTTTAACTAAGACACAACCAGTTGAGCGTCGAGATAGACCCGGAGATGAGAGATGCCCAATGACAAAGTGTCACGAAGTAGCTCAATAACTGCACTATACTCGACAACATTATTTGTGGTGTCACCTAAGGATATACCTCCAGAAGATAATGACTGGCCTTGAGGTGTAAATATTACCCAAGCTGCGGAGGTAAGCCTTCGAGTGTGCCGACTAGCACCGTTTGCATACCCAACGAACACCTCGAAATTACTTGAAATCTGCCACAGTGAGGAAAGATAACATCAACGACATGAACATAACACTAAAAGAAACTAAAAAGTAATAGTACAAAGACTATACATATGTTACAAAAAGTTACCCATAGTGACCTGCCTATGAGTAATACTTCTTGAGGTAGAGATCATTTCTAGGCTCTGCCAAAGCATTCCCTTCAAAATCAACCAGACGATAAGCACCCTTTTTTAAAACCTCTTTTATGATGAAAGGTTTGAACCACATGGGTTTGAATTTTCCTGCCCCCAGGGGGTCCTTATCTTGGTCATAGACCAGGACAAGGTTGCCTTCAGAGAAAATCCGAGGACAAACAGACCTATCATATTGATACTTGACCTTATGTTTGTGAGCCTCATTGGCCAGGTCTACATCACGACGTTGCTCATTGAGATGCTCAAGGTATACTAATTGTTCTTCAAGTGGAGAAGTGTCTGGAAATAATTTTACTGCCAACTTTAGAAATGAGATCTGACATTCGATGGGAAATACAGCCTTCATCCCGTAAATGAGTTGAAAAGGTGAGAAACTGGTTGTAGTCTTAACAGATGTTCGGTAAGCCCATAATGCCGAGTATAACATCACATTCCAATTTGACTTGGTTGAGTTGATAGTTCGTTGTAGAATGGTCTTAAGAGTTTTTTTTACAGCTTCCACCTGTCCATTTACTTGGGGGTAGTAGAGTGATGAATGTTCTTGCCGTAACCCAAGATTTGATGTTAACTTGATCATCATCTGGTTCTGAAAGTGACTACCATGGTCAGTGACAATCTCCCTTGGGATGCCAAACCTTTCTATTATCTGATTGAATAAAAAGAGAGCTACAATCTCTTTATCATCTTTAAACGTTGGCACAGCTTCAACCCACTTTGTGAAGTAGTCTACAGCTACAATGATATAGCGGTGCCCCCTTGTTGAAGGAGGGTTGCAAGTAGTGTAATCAATCCCCCACTTGGTGAAGGTACCAACTGTGATGACAGGAAACATGGGAGCGAGATGTGCCCTCATCTTCTTCCAAGAGAAGATTTGGCATGGGTGGCACTTCTTGACCAATTCGATACAATCTTTGATAAGTGTTGGCCAGAAGTAGCTTGCTCATAGAATCTTTTGGGCTTTTTCCAACCTAGACAAATGACCGCCACAATATCTGGTATGGCAATCATTAAGCACGATAACTACTTCCTCATGAGTGAGACATCGGCGTAGGATGCAGTCTACACCTCTCCGATACAATGTATCATCGATTATGAGATAATTCTTAGCCGGATGGCGTATGCGTCGACGCTCATCACGAGAAGCAGTGGTGGGGCACTTCAAAGTCTGGATATAGAGAAGTATATCTCCATACTAGGGATCCAAATATGTGATCAAAAACATATCTCCCTGAATAGGCAATTCTTCAGGCACAATGTCACCTGACTCAACAGGAAATTCCGAAATAAGTTCTGCGAAGACTAGTGACTTTTTGGACTTTGCTGAAATGAAGTCTAAGTCAAACTCCTAGAGGATGACTATCCATCTACTGATTTTTCCACCTATTACCCATCGTGTCAACATATAATGGAATGGATTCATGACAGAAATGACGGTGGTCTTGCGAAACAGAACATAATGATGGAACCGTTGAACAGCATGAACTGCTTCCAACGCAAGATTTTCGATGTGAGAATAATTGATTTTCGGTCCTACGAGGCCTCAGCTCAGGTAATAGATCACGTATTCTGAGAACAAGTCATCTTCCTGAACTAAAAACATGCCAATGGTTGATTCTACTGCAACCAGATATAATAAGAAATATTTGTTATAGTTAGGTGGTCAAAGAAAAGGGACAGTTGTGAGGGCATGTTTCAATGCGTCGAAAGAGCATTGAGCAGCATCGTCCCAGTAAAAGGGAACATCTTTCTTCAGTAAGCACATAAATCCCTTGGTGATATCGGCATAGTTGGCGATGAAGCATCGTAAAAAGTTCACCTTTCCTTGTAGACTCTGAAGTTGAAGGATTGTGCGTGGGGGGGCAACTGAATTATTGCCTCCACCTTGAGAGGATCGACCATGATCCCTATTGTTGATACGATGAAACCTAAAAAACATCCTGACATTACACAGATGCTGCACTTGTTTGGATTCAAGCGAATCCGAAAGTAGAGACAACGTTTGAAGATAAGTCGGAGGTGTGTGGGATGATCCATTCTCTTGCGAGATCGTGATGCTAAATCATCTAGATAGGCCTCGACTATATGCTTGAGGTCATGGAAAGAAAAATACATGGCCCGCTGAAAGGTTGCTCCAACATTTTTAAGACCAAAAGGCATCTTACAATATGTGAATGTACCCCAAGGACAAATGAATGTCATTTTGTGTTGATCCTCGAGTTTGATTTGTATTTGATTATATCTCGAAAAATCGTCCATGAATGAAAAGGCTTCGCAACCTGCACATTCATCAATGATCTGGTCGATGAAAGGTGTGGGAAAGTTATCTTTGGGACATGCATTGTTCAAATCATGGAAGTTGGTACAAACACGAATTGTGCCTTGTTTTTTATTGACCGGCACAAGATTTGACAACCATTGGGTCAAATGGATAGGACAGATAAACCCAACTTTTAGCAATTTCTCGACCTCAACCTTAATGGCTACCGCTTTCTTAGGATTAATTAGACGAAGCTTCTATCAAATAGGATTGGCATTAGGATACGTTGTGATTTCATGTTCAACTATTTTTGGATCGATACCTAGCATTTCTTCATAAGACCAGGCAAAAACGTCGCGGAATTCTTTGAAAAGATCTGTGTAGATTTGAATCTCTTCAGAGGAGCAGTCATCTCCGATGAAGACATTCTCCATGATGCCAAGGTTTTGGGAGATATTGATCGGTAAGGTTTCAGCGATAGTTTCCATATTACCCTCAACATAAACCTCATGTGTAGCTAAGGGATTAATAGGACAAGACTGATCTCCCGTCATAGTCACGGTGAATTATCTCGCTTCAATTTGACTTAACTCTGGGAGGAAGTATGATCTATGATGAAGATCCTCCCAGGGTTTATCCGGACTAGTCATTACTTAAATTATCGCTTCATCAAAGGGCAAGACTAAGTCTAATGAATCGGTGTGAGTGAGAGAACCCTGAGCCCAAATAGGCTCTAGAAGTGGATCGAAATCTTGTGCAGGAGCTGGATCAGTGTGGGATAAAGTTTGTTGGACTAAAGAGTATGCTACTTCAGCTGCAGACAAGGGTATGGACATGCCCGGGTGCCCTGTCCCATCCATCGTGACCGATGGGGAAGGAAGTATCCATGGATCGTCGAAGTAAGTCGTACAAAGCGACAAAACTTGAAAAATCTCAACCTTATGGTGATTGGATATAAACTTGATATCACCTTGTGGGTGTAAGTTTTAAACCTGCGAAGTAAAGCAATGCATATATATTCTTAAGCAATACAGAAATTAATCAATGGCTCATACACAGAATACACAGAGATCTTTACCGGAAACCCTCAACCGGGAAAACCTTTCTTTTTTCATTATTCTCGAATTTCACCATTCGCCATACAATATATACAATGTTTTTAGGTATTCCGTAGATACCAAAACCCTAATCCCTTAATCTGGGATTAATTTACAAATCAGCTAAAAATAGCAAAATCCGCTAAAAATAGCAAAAAACCGCCCCAAAAAAAACATTTCGGGGCGCTGCCCTGAACGCTGCGCGTAACCAGGGGGGGCCATACCTTCCCCCCCCTGGGACCCCCCTAGGAAGCGCCCGACGCAATGGCAGAGCCCTAGGTAAAGGGATCGTCAGACGCAGTCGTCGTATCTGACGCACCCACACACACACACATGCAAAGAATATAACACATACCCAACATTCTCCCACTTGTTGTTTTCTTTGCATCCAGGGGTCCAGGGGATTATATAGTCAACAATCCAG
>ML779555.1:231187-257320 GCA_009831015.1 Picea engelmannii
CGTGTTAGCCGTGGAAAGCAATATAACCGTACCATATCCCCTTTTTAAAAATCGTCCCTTGGCGCGAAAGCAGGAACTCTCCACGGCGTGCCACGTGTGGGTCGTCTGTCAGGCTTTTCGGGCCTTGTCACTTTCCTTTCCACGGCGTTTTGAACTGGTTAAGCGATGCGCTTAGCTGTTGAAAGCTAGCGCTTTCCTCAGCACACAATAGGTTCTAAAACATGAGGTTATCTGTTGAAAGCAAACAGTCATTTTTTGAAATGGAAGACTTTATTTTCGATTATTTCCTAAGACCCACCACAAAAACTAAAAATTTTCTGAACCGACAAAACTCGAAAATGACTTGAAGCTACCACTGAAAGCTATGATATCCACCCAAACTCGGCCAAATTGACGGTTTCATTTTGGGAGTTAACACTAAGTATACATACTTTTGCAAGTGAACCACTCGTTGTCATGCAACGTGGTACATATCATTGGGGAGCACTTCGAAATCCAAAACCATAAGTAAAAATGCAGGAATGTTCACGGGGTATTACAACTACCTACAGGAAAGCATTGCCAACACTTGGCAGATTACGCCAGAAGTGGTCATGCAATATCGGGACATCACCAAGAATATAAATAAGTAGTACTTAGAGGATAGAGGGGGAGACGATGAGAAGAGAGAGGACAGATGGAAGAGAGGTGTAAGAACTATACTATTCAATAAGCTGGTGAGATAGATAAGCAGTGAGAAACTCAGTCCCGACGGTTAGATCACAGGTTAAGGAGCACAGTGCGATCTAGTCAGCCTTGCAAGGATCGAGGAGCCTGTTGAGAGTGTAAGATCCAAGATTGTAAGCATGCATGGTGTGACATATTACTGAACCATAATAAAGATCTTGAGAGCCAGATCTGTATGGACGTAGCCCAGGAGGGGGTGAACCATGGTAACACCTGTTTTATGTGATTGAATGTATGTGTCTCTATTATTGTTAAGCGTTGAATGTTAGATGAATGAATAAAGTGACTAGTTAGAACTGATATTTCACATGCTTGAATACGATGACTTCTCTGATGTTAAACTGAATAAATAAAGATTACAGAGTACAACCACAGATCTCCACTCATTCCCAAGTTGCAAACACCTGAGTATTGCAACCACCCATAGAACTATCTCGAGTGAGACTGCGTAATACACTCTGTGTCTTGCATTGCCTTCTGGTTTACCAGAGGGGCCAATAATTTTAGAGGGATTTTGTTGGGAGCTTGTTAAATCTGAACATGGGTCAATCTATGATAGTAAGGTTGGACTAGAGTAGATAACTGATAAAGTAGAAGAGTAAAATCCATCATATATATTGATGAATCTACTTGGGATAAATGGGACATTATTTATAATTGTTACCAACTAGGTGAATTGAACTATTCTATGAGCCAATCTAATTTTGAGAACTACATGAAAAATAGTCTAAGTAGTTTGATAATCGGTTCTCTCTGTCTCCTTTAGGGACTAATCACTGAAAAAAATTATTGTGTAGCAAATGTGTTATTGCATCGAATCGTTTGGTTTTCTATTCCACCGAACCATCCAACAAATGACATAAAACTAAAAGATTATTATTTTGTTGAGGGGGGTAGATTCTCAATTCTCAATAGTATTGACTAAACCCAAGGGAGAGGCCCAATTATACTCTTCCATTTTTGGGATGGAACAATCCTCTAAGTTAATGTTTGGAAACAATTTGATGAGATTTATGAATTAGCTCAAAAATATCTTTCCATTGTGTTTATGTTTTTATAATTTATATATTCAATACAAGAAATAAAACTAATCTAGAGAGTTTGAAGAAATTTGTTACTAAAGTATAACCTTTAAGAATAATGAATGAAAATGATCCATAACTTTTAATTCCCGAAGAAATAATTATGTTGAGAAATATTACTACAAGATAAATTTTAGGAAACCTGAACTATTCTAATGCAAAAAGAAATGAAAATTATATAAGCATAACATTCAGAAATAATTCCATAGTGTACCATATATGGCATAATGAAAACATATTATGAAAAATAAGAAAATAATTAATGAACCATATATAAATATTCACTAAAAATAATAACCAGTAATTTCACCAATCATGCAAGATAACTTGGCAAAAATTGATATCCTTAATAGACACATTTGACATCAATTCAAGACTAGAGTAATCCATGAATAAGAATTAATACACAAAAATCTTCAGCAAAAATGTCCCATGACTCCAAAAATAGTTTATGAATTAAGATTGAAATAATTTTGAGCCACAATCCTTCCCAAATCATCGTAGAGCCAAATACCCTTTCCTAGAGGTCAATTTACATATTTCTAGACAAAATTATATGCAAAAATAGAATAAATCAGAAATAGAAAAGAGGTCACAAAAGCCATGCAGGGTATTATCACTTAGGTGAACTGAGTGATCTAGTTGGTGCATACTCAACATCATGTGTTCCCCACTCTTAAAATAACTCATTGCATAACTCTTGATTAGTGAATACATGTTATTCTTTAGGAAGACTCAACATAGAATTTTCTTGTCTGAACCTTTTGATATATTTTTCTAAATTTGGCATGATAGACTCTAGTCGAATTATTGTTCTGAATTCACTCATTAAAATATTATGAATATTCTCATTCTCTAGTGACGATATACCTCTAACATCAACTTCACGCTTCTTGTAAATCTCCTTGAACTCGCTCAACACCTTTTCAACTGGTCTAAAAACCTCTAGTGGGAAAAAAATAGGTAGTCTTCTCTTTGATGTGGCATATTCAATGAGATCCCATATTTTAATGCATGTATACCATTCTTCCCTAAATTTATTTCAGGATTATTCAACCAAGTTACCCCAATACCTAACTTCTCATTCAAATCCAAATATTACATCTTCCGTCAACACTTTGATTCCACAATCCCTCTTGGCCACGACACTTTCAAATCTCTTTAATGAATTCCACTTGGTCTTGGACCTTGTCTTGTCTCTCCTTCTACATGAGAACTTCCTTGTAGAAAATAGATAGCTTCAAGATTTCCCTTTGCAATTCCAATACCTTAGTTATGAAATATTTTCTTATGAGATTGAGGTATTGTTGTAAATAAAAAAGAGGAAAAGAAAATGAATCCTCACATAAAAAATAAAATTAAAATAAAAATAAAAAAATGTGATCCACTCACATTTATTTTGTCATTGTGAAAAAGACCAAAAACAAGAAAATTGAGTCAATTTAATATTAATCTACATTAATTAGTAATCACTATGGGGAATATGAAAAAGTATAAAAGGAAATATGATCACCAATAAGTTGATGAAGATGAAGTGCAAGAGAAGGATAGAGAGAGGATGAGACAAAAACATGTAGAATTGAGAGAAGAAAGGGAAGAAAATGTAAGTCAACATATTTCCCAATCTTTGATGCATCTAAATTGAGATTCTTCAAGGCATCTAGTTGAGGGAAATATTAGTAATGTTTAACCACATTACCCAACTGAATATTATACTCATTGTTTTGATTTATACTCTAGTTTATGATTTAGATTATGTTTTATATGTAACACATGCACACAAAATTGACTGGACTATGCAAGGATAACATTTAATTGACCACTACAAGACCCTATCCCCTCTTAGGTTTCAAGAATAATTGGAAGTTGCAGTGATTTTGAAAGGGGTGGAAATGTTTTAGGAAGTTTGGAGGAAAACACAAGAGAACAATTAGGGGACCCAAATCTTGATTTAACATGAATAGAACATGTTAGTAACAAAATTTAGTTTTTTTTAAATAAAGTTTAATGATTATTGTTATAACCCTAAACTGCACCATACATGCATACCTAGAATTTGGCCCTCTTACTTACTATTTTTTCCAAGCCATCATTGAGCATCTCTTCTTAAAAACCATATTTTTGAAGATGTATGTGCCCTACACCACTACTGCCTACGTACACACACTTGTTGCACCACTACAACTCGCGTACGTACTCTAGCTGCACCATTACAACTTGCGTATACACACAAATGTTGGAAAAATTAAAAGTTGCAAGGAATTCATTGAGATTACAGGCTATTGGGTAGTTTTCCAACTGTCGCACTGCCTATATCCCGTCACCCAACCGAATAACCATCCTTTTATCATATAAAATGAGGTGTTGGGGTCTCATTCCTAAGAGAAGAATACGAACATTGAAACTATGCCTGTTTCACATCCCCTCCTTGCCCCAAGAATTTGCAGCCACCTTGTGAGTTTTGAGACAGAATTGTCCATTCTTTCCTTTTTCCTCCATTATAAGCCTATGTCATTTCCCTAGAGAGAAGTGTGAGAGGAGAAAGATACGTGGAAGCGCAGTTGGATCTTGGTGAAGAGGAGCCCGAACCAAGTTCGAGGAGTAGTCGTCGATCTCATTGTAAGTAAACTTTGTGATATTAATAAAAGGAATACTTTTTATGTCCCGCAATATGATGTGTTCAATCTTTATGTTTGATTTATGTTTTATACTGACATCTAACCCACTAATTCATATATGAGATAAATGTTCGTTGTTTCTTGCTTTTCTTTTTGTGAATGCAGGTCAACCTTGGGAGGAGACTTGTAGTTGAAGAGCAATCGAACACGAAAGGATCAACACTAGACACAAAGTTTAAGGTAGAGTTACCAGGTCTTTTTACTTTGTATTTCTTGTATGAATGTGGGGTATATTCAGGGTAGTGTAAAGAGTAGGAGACTTTTAGACGGTTAGATATGCCTACATGTCGAACCCTAGTGTAGTCCATAGGGGGGTTTTCCCACTATAGCAGAACTGGTGACCATACTGGGGAAACCTCTAGGGTTTTAGGGGATAGTTTATGGGTGTTTTAATTGGTTTGATTCCCCTTTTTGAGTTTTTGTAAATTGTTGAGTCTTTAAGGGATTCTGGTTTTCCATACCAGTTCTCCCTGCCTTATCATCCTGACTATTAGTTTTCTTTTTTTGAGAAGTTACAAAGGTGTACTCGGCCTGTAGTGGATCTGCATGCATACATATGTGCCCTACCTTTAGATAGCCAGTGTACATACGCAGGTTGTTTAAGTGTTAGTAGTGTGCTTGTGTCAAGAAGATTTTTCCTTAAGAAGGCGCAGTCAACCTCTTCCTTGATTGAATTCTGACTTCTCAGGGGTTTCTTGATTTAGTACTAGTCTCTGTAATTACAGTCTTTAGCTAGGTTTGATGTCAGTTTGCTTATTTCTTTTAAAAAATATTTCTTGTGTTTTCTTTGAAAGGGTTTGAGACAAGTTTGTGAGTCTTTTTTGATCAACCTGTTTAGTATCATCAGTGACTCCCTGCAATCCATAGTAGACCAAAAGTCAGTTTTTGGTCTTGTCTTGTCTTCACTTTTTCCCTTTTACTTGCTTTAGAAGAAAATAAAAAGAATTTATTTCAAGTTTCTTATTTTGAATCATAAAAATAAAATAAAAAATTTCATTTCTTTGTTTGGTTAAGTAGTTAGGTTAGTTGTCTTTACTTATTAGGAGAAAGAGTTCTTTTATTTATGTTCTTTACTGAATACTTAGAAATTTAAGTAGCTCATAGTCGAGCGAAATTTATTTTTGGGTTTTTCTTTTAAAAGATCTTAGAAAAAGTTGGTTAAAATGTTTAAATTTGCAAATCTTTATTTGTCAAAAGAAGTAATTTTTCTTTCGGTTTCATTTACAGTTCTTCTCGTTTGTCTCTTAAAATACATCACTATTTTCATTTATGTTTCCTTGACTTAAGACACGCCACTTAAAATTAACACTTAATTAAAATCAATTAGACTTCATGTTTGTAGGGTCCATCAACTAGTCTGGGCTAGAGCCTTGATTTAGGTTGGAGAGGAAACTCTTCAAGGCTATAAAAAAAACATACGAGTCTATTCTAGGGAGTGTAAAAATTCCAGTAAATGTGAAATTCATATGGGACCCCCCTCTAACATAGGGGCCAAAACATGAGGTCGCATGCGGAAAGGTAGCAGAGATAACCCCTCCAAATCCAGACCAAGCATAGTGGGGAATGCATATAGAAGACTTGTCTTGGAATTCTGTTGATCGCATTTGCCACAGAGCTTCATGGGTCTCTAATCCATTCGAGGTCCTCAGTCATCTTCCGAAACACTTTCTTTCGATACCCTTGATAGGTTTCGGGCTTGATACCCTGCTCATTGCAATCCACCCGACTGTCAACTGTACCCGCCTGGTGATTGTTCACGAGCTGACAACCTAGTTGAATTTATTTTAGGGACTTACATAGGTGACTGCATGGGTATACCGCAGTACCTAGGGAAGACATCGACCACGCTTTGCATATTATACCTAGAGGGGGCTTATGTGTTTGAGTTGAACTTGCACTGGTAAGTTTCTCTAGTGTTGGCTGGTGTAATTGTTCTTCCAACTAGTTAGTGGTTTTGCTTTCTTTATCTCATAGGAACTTTCTAGTGTGTGCTTGGTCTTCAACATTTAAAAATCCTTACTGTGTCAATGATCTTATCACACAGTGGAAGATCAAGAGCCCCACCAATCGTGAAGGATTTTGGGCCTACCGCTGGTTCATTTGGAGCCACCACCGCCACCGTTACGTCGAAGAGTTGACTAGCAAGGGTCATTTGAGGTGACCGAGATGAAAGAAAATGTGCCCAAGCCATCTCTGAGAGGAGAACACTCATATCTGGAGGAACCGAATATTTCTGATCTTGGAGTGGAAGCTCTCAGTCCATATAACCCTCTAATCACTGACTTGTTGGCGCTCATTGTGGTACAAGTTGTTCCCCCAAGGGTACCGCATCACGAGTGTCAGATAGTCCTGCAAGCAAGGATGGAAGAAAATGTTGCTACTTCTTCAGGGATTCCTCACACTCCCTCTACAACCGCCACCACTGGGGGATTTTCGCCTCCTAACTCACCTTCGCAGGTCCGGACCACTATGGTCTCGACTGCATCTACTTTGGGTAGCAGTCTGATTCTGTCTATGGCAACGATCATTATACCATTCACACAGAGTGCGATGGGTCCTCCATTTTTATATGGGATGCCCAGCTTTGATACGAAATTGGTCCTCACCTACTCCACCCTATAGACCATGGGTCTAGGGGCAAGGAGCTCAAACGCTCCTTTGCAAGGGTCCATAGGGGGAACCTCAACCCTCTATAATGATTTCCCTTATGGTGGAGGTCACATACCTCCCTCGTCCCCCTCACTCGGTGGTGCTTCTCAACAGATCGTCTGGCCGAACATGAATTACAGCTTGTTCGTAGCCAGTAGTCAAGGACCTTCTTCCAGCATCACGTTGGTGGGTTCTTTGTCATTCTCTTTGTTTGGCATGTTTGGTAACAATGCATTCTCTTCAGTTGTCATCTCGGCCGAGGGAAACCCTGGTTTTGGATCACAAAATCCTCTACAGGGTACTATTCTTGCACAAGGGGCAAATACTTCTCAAGGACCCTGGAATCCATGGCAGGGATCAATCCCCTCGTCAGGGATGTCGATCGGGGGAAACCCCTTCCATGGACAATGGAATCCCGGGCAAGGCTTAGTACCTATGCCCATCGGATCGGTAGGGGGAAACCCTTTCCAGAACCTTTGGAACATAGCGTCAGGAGAAATCCCTTCCCAGTGCTCAACGTCCTACTACGGGAGTCAGTCGATGACGTCTCAACAAGCGCAATATTTGAATGTTGGCCATGGCCATGGTTTTTACTAGAACCCTGGTCAGCAACCAAAGTTTTCCTGGCAACCTGATGCCTGCCAAATTCCAGGCTCCTTTCCTCCTGTACATAATCAACAACCCAAGCTACCTTTTCTAGCAACCTTGCATTTTCTAGACTTGTCAAGATTGTTAAACGACCTAATCAATCATGATTTGTGTTTCCCTCCTATGCCGACCAAGTTTCCCTCGGACATTCTAAAGTTATAAGGTAAGCCTAATGAAGATCTAGGCGATCATGTGACCACATTTCACCTATGGTGCTCGTCTAACTCATTGAGAGACGACTATGTACAGTTGTGTCTGTTTCAATGCACTCTTATCGAGAGTGTCGTGAAATGGTACATCGAGCTCGACCGCTCAAGATACTCTACTTTTGGCGAATTGGCAATGGTTTTTCTAAATCATTTTCAATTACCTGTGAGATACGATGCCGACACCGAATTGCTAGCCAACTTTGAGAAAACAAAGGCCAACCATATCTCAGATCACATCCGAGAATGGCAGCATCAGAAGAGTTTGATAAAAGTACCAAGTTCCACCATCATTCCTGCTAGAGTGGTTCCTTGAGTCTTTGTTACCCCAGTTATCCAAGGATTTTGCAATGTCAGGAGTCTTTTCAGAGGAAGAGGCGATACTGAGAGCTCAACAGCTAGAACTGATATACTCTTAGTCTGGTTACTTTACGAATTTTTTCCATATGCGTCGCAGTCTATTCTTGATAAGACCAGACACAATTCTGGACCACACACCGATGGCATTGTTGGTTCATCAAAAGAGAATCCCACTGACCAACTGTCGAATCAATTGCAACAATTGTCGATACAACAGACAACAGCCAACCCAACCACTAGTTCGGCTGCTCCTCCTACTCAAACGTCGGATGTACACAATGTGCAATCGACGAACCCGAAGGCTAACTAGCAGCCTAACGGAAGGCTTTCAATAGTCGTTATTTTAGACCACATGGAATCATTCCTTATTTCCCCATGCAGTTAGAAGGGAAGACCATGTGCATCGAAGTTGAAGTGGTCGATGCGCCTATCGACTACAACATGTTGTTAGGAAGGTGTTGGACATATTCCATGCATGCAATGGTTGCCAAAGTTTTTTGGGTCTTTTTGTTTCCACACGAGGTTTGAATCGTGACCATTGATCAATTGTCCTTCTCCAGGCCTGACCCTTCACCGAGGGCATCCATGGTCTCAATTATTGATAATCCATATCCTAACGTTGTCAATGTGGGGGTTGGTTTGTGCCCACCCTTGATGGGTACGTTCGACTACCCACCTCCTTCTGGCGATGTCAAGATGATATCGATTGTCCCCGACAAGTCTAGGGCTGAGATTTTTCAAGTGTCCTCGTTACGTATGACTTACTTTATCGATTTGTGGACACTTCCTTCCCCATCAGCTTCGATGGAAGGGATAGAGCATCCTGGCATGTTCATGCCCTTGTCCATGGCAGAAGTTGCATACTCTATAGTACAGCAAGCTTCAGTCGACCCTGATCCGACTCCCGCACAGGAGTTAGATACAGTTCTCGAGCCTATTTGGGCTCAATATTCCCTTGCCACTACTGATTCTTTAGAATTGGTATTTCCCTCTAACAAGGCGATTTTAGAGGCATTGACTGGTCCAGGCAGACCCTGGGATGATCTCATTCATAGATATTATTTACTCCCAGGGTTAAGAAAAATAGAGGCAGGAGAATTCATGTTGACTATGAATGGAGATAGGTATTGTCCTATTAATCCTCTGGTTACGCACGCAGTTTATGACGAGGGTAATATGGAAACCATCACTGAAACGATACCTATTGACATCTACAAAACCCTTGGTGTCATGGAGAATTTCTTCGTCGAAGCAGACTGCTCCCCCGAGGAGATTCAAATCTACACAGATTTATTTAAATAATTCCACGACATTTTTTCCTGGTCTTACGAGGAAATGCCAGGCATTGATACAAGAATCGTCGAACATGAAATAATGACTTATCCTGACACCAAGTCGGTCCAGCAGAAGCTTCATCCGGTCAATCCTCAAAAAGCGATAGCTATTAAGGTTGAAGTAGAGAAACTGCTCAAAGTCGGTTTCATATACCCCGTTTAGTTGACTCAGTGGGTGTCAAATCATGTTCCGGTCAACAAAAAGCATGGAACGATTCATGTATGTATGGAATTTCGTGATTTCAACAAGGCCTGTCCAAAGGATAATTTCCCCACCCCATTCATCGACCAGATTTTCAATGAGTGCACAGGTTGTGAGGTATTTTCTTTCATGGATGGTTTTTTGGGATACAATCAGATATAGATTAATCCTAAAGACCAGCATAAAATAGCTTTTATCTATCCATGGGGTACATTTTCTTATCAGAAGATGCCTTTTGGCCTGAAGAATGTTTTAGCTACTTTTCAGCGGGCCATGTCGTTTTCTTTCCATGACCTAAGACATATAGTCGAGGCCTATCTTGATGATTTAGAGGCACGATCTCGTAAGAGAGCTAATCATCCCACGCACCTCCAACTTATCTTTGAGCGATGTCGCTACTATCGGATTCACTTGAATCCAAACAAGTGCAGTTTTTGCATGACATCGGGTCGTCTTCTAGGTTTCATAGTTTCGACAATAGGGATCATGGTCGATCCTCTGAAGGTTGAGGCGATAGTTCAATTGCCTCCCCCATGCACAGTCCCCCAGCTTCAAATATTACAAGGTAAAGCAAATTTTCTTCAACGTTTTATCGTAAACTATGTCGAGATCAGTAAAGGGTTTATGCGTCTACTGAAGAAGGGAGTCCCTTTCCATTGGGATGAAGTTTCTCAATTCTCTTTCGAAGAATTAAAACATGCCCTCATGTCTTCCCCTCTACTCTGACCTCCCAATTATAATAAATATTTATTATTGTATTTGGTCACTGCAGAGTCGACCATCGGTATGGTCTTGGTTCAAGAGGATGATGTGGTTGAAGAGAATGTGATTTATTACCTGATTCGAGGCCTAGTTGGACCAGAAATCAACTACTCCCACGTTGAGAAGCTAGCATTGGCAGCAGTGCATGTTGTCCAGTGGTTCCGTCATTATATTTTGCTTCGTAAGACCATCGTCATTACCATTGTGAATATGTTTCAATATGTGTTGACACGACATGTAATCCGTAGAAAGATCAGTAGATGGATAGTTATCCTCCATGAATTTGACTTGGATTTTGTTTCTGCGAAATATAAAAAGTCACTGGTCTTTGCAGAACTTATCTCGGAACTTACGGTCGAATCAAGTGATGTTACGCCCGAAGAATCACCGATTAAAGGAGATCTTTTTTTGATTTCATCTTCAAACCCATGGTATGGAGATATACTAGTCTATCTCTAGAATTTGAAGTGCCCCACCTCTGCTTCTCGCGATGAGCGTCGATGTATATGCTATCAGGCGAAAAACTATCTCATTTTCGATGACACTTTGTATCGTCGGGGTGTAGATTGCATCCTCTATTGGTGTCTCAATCATGAAGAAGCGGAACTCATTCTTAACGACTTCCACACTGGAGCATGTGGTCGTCATTTGTTTGGGTTGGCAATAGCCCAAAAGATTCTACGAGCATGTTATTTTTGGCTGATGTTGATCAAAGATTGCATTGAATCGGTCAAGAAGTGCCACCCGTGTCAGATCTTCTCTCAGAAGATTAGGGAACACCCCGCTCCCATGTTTCCCGTCATTACAGTTGGTCCTTTCACCAAGTGGGGGATTGATTACACTAAATCTCACCCAGCTTTAGCTAGAGGGCATCGTTATATCATCATAGCTGTAGACTACTTCACAAAGTGCGTTGAGGTTATGCCAACGTTCAAAGATGATGGTGAAACAACAACTCTCTTTATTTTTAACCAGATTGTAGCAAGGTTCGGCATCCCGAAGGAGATTTTCACTGACCATGGCAGTCACTTTCAGAACAAAATGATGTATGATTTAACGTCAAATCTTGGGTTGAGGCAAGAACACTCATCACCTTACTAACCACAAGCGAATGGTCAGGTGGAAGCTGTGAATAAGTCTCTCAAGACCATTCTACAGCGAATGATCAATTCTTCCAAGTCAAATTGGAATTTTATGTTGTACTCGACATTGTGGGCCCACGGAATGTCTATGAATATTGCAACTGGTTTCTCATCTTTTCAACTCGTCTACGGGATGGAAGCATTCCTACCAATAGAGTGCCAGATCCCATCTCTAAAGTTGGCAGTACATTTATTTCTAGACACTTCATCACTTGAGGAACGCTTATTATATCTCGAGCAACTCGATGAGCAACGATGTGATGCAGCCTTGGCTAATGAGGCTCACAAGCAAAAATTCAAGTGTCAATATGATCGATCCGTTTGTCCTCAGATTTTCTCCGAAGGCGACCTTGTCCTAGTCTATGACCAAGATAAGGATCTGCTAGGGGCAGGCAAGTTCAAACCCATGTGGTTCAGATCTTTCATCGTGAAGGAGGTACTAAAGAAGGGCGCTTATCATCTAGTTGACTTCGAAGGGAAATCTTTGGTAGAGCCTAGAAATGGGGTCTACCTCAAGAAGTATTACTCGTAGGTGGGTCACCTTAGGTGACTTCTTGTACATATGTATAGTTATTATACAATTAGTTTGTTTTATGTTTTTTTTTATGGACATGTCATTATTGATGTCATATTTTTCACTTTGGCAGATGTCAAGTGAATCAGAGGTGTTTGTTGGGTTGGCGGACGATACTAGCCGACACACTCAGAGGCTTGCTTCCGCAGCTTGGGTGATCTTCACACCTAAGGGCCAGTTGTTATCTTCTGGAGGTATCTGTTTAGGTGACACCACAAACAATGTCATCGAATACAACGCAATGATAGAGTTGCCTCGTGACGCTTTGTCACATGGTATCTCTCACCTTTGGGTCTACTTAGATGCATAGTTGGTTGTGTCCCAGTTAAATGGGGTTTACCGTGTTTATGATTCTACTCTGCATCAACATTTCCTTAGGGTACGGCTCTTAGAATGATGCTTTGATTACATTACGTATATCCATGTTCCTAGGAGATTGAATCAAATCACAGATACTCTAGCTAATCATATATTAGATTGGCATATTGCAAACACATACACATGTAAATACATTGTAAAAATGTGATCCATAACACATAAAAGATGTAAATACACATATATATATCAAAAGAATCAGAGTACATAGGTGGGCGCAAGCGCCTCAAAAAATAATATGTCTAGTATACATCGCAAGACTTATTCCCTCAAAAATATACAAAAAGTGCCCTCATCACATAAGTGTTCCACCCTAAGCTAAGCACGGGGCATTTTGGCCCTACCATAGTGAACGACGGCATTTTCCAAACACCGAAAAAGCTATACCCAATTCCATGGCATCCCAACAACATGAGGTTTCATAGATGGTGGGAGATCCTCGATCTTGGCCATGGGAATTGTACGAGTGAGCACGGTGAGGTTCCGCTCCACCCATATCAACACTCTCTCATCCTCTCTGGCTGGAGGTCCCCCTGTTGTTGCTACTAGTCCGGCGGCCACTATTGGTGTTGCCTATGGTTGAGGACGTCGCATGCTCCTCTCAAAATATGTTGGACGCACTGGCCCCACATCTGTACATAACATATGCATAGTTGTCAGATACTCTGGTACACATAAAAATGATATATATAAAAAGAAAATAAAATTTTAAAAACTTTTAAAAGAAAACGTACATATCTCTCCTCGCTCTGCTCCAAGAGGCACGGGCATATCAGGATCCCTGGAGAAGTTGATCCTGGCATAGGGGTAGTCCTATATAGTCGGGATCTATCGAGACCACTAGTCAAAAAAAGTATCGTCAAAGGCCTCAATGGTCCTCCCTCCCCCTTGTCGCAGCAATAATGTCTCCCACCTACACACTGTTGGGAAGGAGGCCATGTGCCCTCGTACTGTCTCTCACAGACTGAGACTGGGTACTCTCTCGAAGAAAAAAGAGCATAATATAGTGCCAAACCTAAATTTTTTGTTGTTCCTCCCATGACACTCTGTGAGTTGTCTCTTCATGCACTCTAGCATGGTTGTTCTCTAGTCGAACACTCGTGCATTTAATCACTGTACTGCACAATGCATGTGCGCCTGGGAGGCCTGATGTAAGGTCATGAATCCAATGATCCGCCCAATAAGTAAAACTATCACTTTCAGTGATAGGTTGGTAATTTTGTGGATCGACACCTAAGAACCCACTTTATCTATGCTAGCCTCGTAGTGTTTCCCGATCAACTTAGCAATGTTGTGAGGCCCAGGAGGAAAATCACGAAGGTTGACTAGTTCCTCTCTCCTCGAGAGGCCAATCAGAATATAGATATCCTCAGTCGTTGGAGTCAACCACTACCCCTCGAGCATAAAATCCTCAGTGTCAAGGTGCCAGTAATCCACCAAGGAATTCAACAGCCTAGGTTGTGCCCTCATGAGTGGACACCCGAAAAATTTCCACAACCCGCATTGTTTTAATGCAGCAACATCAACAAGGTATTCTTTGACCAAAAGATCAATGTCTTCATGCTCCCTCTCTCTCTAATGGACATACATCCTTTCAATGACAAGCTCAAAGACGAGTTAGATATTGTATTTTATTTTTTCTTTACCTTTTTGAGGGTGTACGCGGGTTTTAGTGAGCATAGTCACATATGCATGCAGGCAGAGTATTTTCTACCCAGGGCATACACAGGTTGTCCTTGGAAATCCCATGTACACGTAGGGCTGCCCTTTTTTAAGAGTGTGTGCCCCCCAAAAAATTAAAATTAATGCAAGAAATAAGTATGGAAATGTAGGAGGAGCTAGTTTGTACTTACTTGGTCCAAGCAGAAGTTTATTTTGTCCTCTGAAGCTCCCGAAATCAACTCTTTTAGAAAAGGGGTGTTTTTGGCTTTTTGGTCAATTCTCAATTTGCAATGGTGATAATGAGCTGCCAACTTCTATTTATAGACTTGTTTTCCCCTTTTTGTCATTTTTTGAACCCTTTTGTCATTTTTTCTGGCTTGTAAATCATTTAATGTGGTTCTTGAGTTTCTCATTGGATGTTGCGATACACTTCACTTTTGGTTTGAAAAACAAATTGGGAGATGAGTCACTTTTAAAGATTCTTCGGTAAAAGTCATTTTTCCAACTTTTTGCATTTAAGTTAGGATTCCACCTCCACTTTTTGCATCTCGTTGTCTTTTCTTCTTTGCCATAGGATCGAACCCACTGAATTGTGACACAGAAACGTCATTGTTGCTTTAGAAGTGTTGTAATTTGGTGGTAGAGCCTACCTCTACATGGATGCCCTAAGTAGATCCTGGTTGCATTTTTGGTGTCCATGTTGTCATTAATGACTTTAGACTCGGGAGTCCTTGTCAGTCTTGTCCTGATTACGAGATCGAGCCTCATACGTCTGATATGTCATCACTCTTGACCTCACCCTCAGGATTCACAGAAAACGAATCTTCTTTAAGCCCTTTTCAGATGCTTTAAACATAAAAATATTGTCAAGCAATCTTGTTGTCCTTCACCCTTACCAAACTAAAATTTGAAGGCACGTCTATTCGGCGGTAGTTTACCCCTTTTTTTCAGTCCCGACGGTCAATTTTATGAACAAAGGTATGCTCTAGGAACTTCGGTTCGCTAGAAGAGTATTCTCAAGTATAAGTTTAACCCTTTTTCAGGCACGAGGGACTAAATTTACAAGAAAGGAACCCCCATAGAGTCCATATTTAAGCTCTTTTCAAACTCCCTAAAATTGAAACGATTGTTGAGTGACCTTGTTCCTTCACACTCATTAAAATGGTCTAGAAGAACATCCCCTACGGAGTCCATAGTTAATCTCTTTTCAGACTCCCTAAAATTGAAAAGATAGTCGAGTGACCTTGTTCTTTAACACTCGTTAATTGGTTCAGAAAACATCTACTGGCGTGAGTTTACCCATTTTTCTAGCATGTAGATTAAGGAGGAAAAAGGTACACCTCGAGAGATTCGTCTCGCCGGGAGGGTTCTCCTAAGTAGATTTTATACTTTTTTGGGCTAAGGAGACTAAATCTAGAAAAAGGTTGTGAGTCCATAGTTAAGCTCTTTTCAGACTCCTTAAAATTGAAAAGATTGTCGAGTGATGTTGTCTGTGTCACACTCATTAAAATGGTTTTGAATAGATGTCTTTTTGGTGCTATTTTATCCCTTTTTCGAATCGACTAGAATACCTTCGAAATGTAAATGTGTTGAACCTGCACAGAATAGATCTAGCTAGAAAATACTACACACATTTGCAGAGAGAAATTGAGAAAGAAGAAGCAAGATGGAAAGAATGGAAGAATTCTCATTAACCGTATTCCACACTCAAAGAGTGAATAATTTACAATAGATATAGGACACATGAGTAACCAATGAGCCATAGTGGTGTTCTATATTGATCTGGACACACACCAACAATTACAAGAGTAAATTGCCACCTAGTCTAGTCTCTCAGGTAGTTACGAGAGTGAACTGCCACCTAGCTGAGTTAACTAGTCAACTAGTCTTCAGTTAACTGACTGAACAAAGAGTAGTGAGTTGGTGATGATCCCAATGTTGCATGGTGACAAAACCAATGCAACATCTAAACTCAACTCAACTAGTCAAACTGAAGTGTCAATTGAAAGAGAATATTATCCAGGTGGAATATTCTCCCCTAAAATATAAGAGACTGGATAATGACTAATTATGACTAATAAACAAGAAAAAACCTTAGGAAAACTAAATCCTATGTGTGTGTGAAGTAACTCCAACACCCCCCCTAAACATCACTATGGTGAAAATAAAGACTGGGTCACGACAACGAGGCCATGTTAGGTACCCAAATACAAAAGATACACTGAAATAAATGAGGAAAGAGGGAAAAACTCATGGGAACAAAACTCCCCCTCAAATTACAATGCATAAAATAAAAAATGAGAAGGAACAAAAGGTAGTTGCTAAGCAACCATGTCCTTCACTCCAAGAAGACCTCGCAACTGTGCAAGTTTGTGCTCTTTGACGATTTTGTTGAAGATGTAGATTTATGCACGGATCTGATGAAGTATATGCATCATTGATATTTCCACACATATCCACTTTATCTTCTTGTAATGAATAATATTAAAATAAATTTTGGATAAAAATTTGAAAACCGTACGGTCGTTTTCGGAAAAACGTTGAAATTTTGTTGATTTTGAAACAATCATAACTTCAGTTCCCGGATTCCATTTTGGACGATTGTTTTTTTGAAATTGGATATTTTTCCAAGAGGAATTCAAATATCCAATTTGTTTTTGCAAATTTTTCTCAAAAAATATCAGAATGACATCTAATGTGCGCGGCTCCCTTTTTTACTCTTGAGATGCATGCATTTCACATGGAAAAGTGTCTGCATCTGACTCCTGAGATGCATGCCATATATCTTCCACATGAATTTCAGAAAAAAAAATCTGAAATGGATTAGACATCATCTTTAATTATTGGAATACAAATTTCTGCAAATACTTGTGTAGAAGGCTCTTTAAACTGAGATGATTTATCTTCCAGTGGATTTTATACATTCTCTATCTTGTCAACATGTTGCATGCATTCTTCCTTATTTCCAAATAAAACCTCCAATCTTCTCCATAAATCATTTGGAGTGAATTCTTGTGAGTCATCATATACTTGATGGATAATTTCGGGATAAATAAAATAGAGGATACATCCTATGGCCATATCTTGTCTATTGAGAAAATCATTTTTCTCATCGACAGAATCAGGCTCTACTTCCATTGCCATAGTTATTTCGTACAAGCCTCTGTATTTGAGCATAAGCATAATTTTTGGCTTCCATTCCAAATAGTTATGAGGCGTGAGAAGTATTTATGGCGAATAATCCATCTTTTTGTTGTCTTCAATATTTTGTACCTGCAAAATTTTTTTGGTGTAGATTTTGCTTAGCAGTCCATCGGCTCTGATACCATGTAAATGTGTTGAACCTACACAGAATAGATCTAGCTAGAAAATACTACACACATTTGCAGAGAGAAATTGAGAAAGAAGAAGCAAGATGGAAAGAATGGAAGAATTCTCATTAATTGTATTCCACACTCAAAGAGTGAATAATTTACAATATATATAGGATACATGAGTAACTAATGAGCCATAGTGGTGGTCTAGATTGATCTAGACACAGAACAACAGTTACAAGAGTAAACTGCCACCTAGTCTAGTCTCTCAGGAAGTTACGGGAGTGAACTGCCACCTAGCTGAGTTAACTAGTCAACTAGTCTTCAGTTAACTGACTAAACAAAGAGTAGTGAGTTGGTGATGATCCCAATGTTTCATGGTGACAAAACAAATGCAACATCTAAACTCAACTCAACTAGTCAAACTGAAGTGTCAATTGAAAGAGAATATTCTCCAGGTGGAATATTCTCCCCTAAAATATAGGAGACTGGATAATGACTAATTATGACTAATAAACAAGAAAAAACATTAGGAAAAATAAATCCTAGGTGTGTGTGAAGTAACTCCAACACGAAAAAGGTACCCCAACGGAATCTTCTTTTATGCTTTTTCAAACTCTCTAAAAATGAAAAACCACCGAGCTTACCTTCTCTGGGCCCGTGAAAAATACATTGAAGGGGGTTTCATCGTGTCTTTCTAATCTCACTTTCATATCTATGTCTTTGGCCTAATGTCTGCTCAATGTTTCTCTCAACTGAACCTTTGAAGCATGCCTTATACGCAAGCCTTGTAGCACTTTGCCTCTGGGACCTGACACCTTGACCCATGGAGGAATTTTCCCGAGTGTCCTTTCCTTGCACGTCTCCTTGCTATGAGAATTAGTGTGTTCCTTGCGCTTGGAACTGGTATGATTTGAGACACGCATTCCTCCTTTGTAATGTATCATTCTTTTATTCTTTTTCAATCTTTTCAAAATATTGAAAAAGACAAAAAAATCAAATATACCCCAAAAAGAGGACGGGAAAAGTATTTTTTTTTATGGCGGCACAATGAGTCACCCTTGGACAAAGCACATCCTTTTGTTTGTCATCAATCATTGGGATTTAATATGGCCTTAGGAAGTTGTTCTCTCTACATAGAGTTGTGTCCTCCTCCATTTGGTTATCCTTCCAAACACATGGAGAGTTTGTGTTGCCTCCTGCATCGTGAACTTATGTCAATGTCTTGTTGCCTGAGTCGGATCATCTGTCGTGTTGTTGTCCAAGGAAATTTTTAACCAACCTGAGTCAGCCTTTCTACATTTTTTCTCTTGCCCTCATGCCCAGCCATCCCCATAAGTCCAATCAAGTCTTTGTTCGAAATCAATAAAGTTCTTTGCATGATCACTGAGATCCTCTTGTATGTTCCCCCGAAGAACTGTCGAAGACCTCTGGGTAGTGAAGTTCTACACTCACATTACACTCCTACCTAAGTTTTGAAGATATTGAAGTTGTTTCTCGAGATCTGAAGGCCTCATCTCCAGAAATCAGGCATCATTTGGCTTCTTGAAGATGGATACTATACATGTATATCTTTGATTTTGAGATGTAGATTCGTTGTGTATTTCTCGCATCTACAATTTATATAGTTATATGACATGGATCTGCAGTGTATTTGATTGGTAGCCATGATTTATTTCATCTCAAGCATGGGTATGCCTGCCTCGGTGAGACAACTATTATTTTTTCATATGGCACCTCCCAAACTCTAGTCCCGGGCTCACTCACTTCGTACGTCGGTGAAGATTTGTAATGTATTCCGGCCATCAAATGCTCTTCTGACCTCACACATTAGGGGGCATATGTTATAACCCTAAATTGCACCATACATGCATACCTGGAATTTGGCCCTCTTACTTACTATTTTTTCCAAGCCATCACTGAGAAACTCTTCTTAAAAACCATATTTTTGACGATGTACGTGCCCTGTACCACTACTACCCACATACACACACTTGTTGCATGACTACAGATCGCGTATGTATGCTATTTGCACCATTACAACCCGCGTATACCCACAAATGTTGCAAAAATTAAAAATTTGCAAGGAATTCGTTGAGATTACGGGCTATTGGGTAGTTTTCCAACTATCATGGATGATTTTAAGGATGGAATTTTATTTTAAAATGTAGAAACCTTGGCGAATCTTACTAATCCTTCATATGCCAACTATAAATTATTGGCGATATTTTTGTAAAAATATTCAACTTTCTAAGGATTTTATATAGTTTTTATAAAATTTTGGTGATTTTTAAGGTAAAATAATTTTGTTCTATAGAATTTGGGTGAATCATTTTTAAAATAGGGAATCTTGTTTTTGGAAAAAACATGGAAAATTAGCCCATGATCGAAATTTAGCCCCTAAAATCATCCTTGCCAACTGTCCCACCACCTATAGCCCATCACCCAACTGAATAACCATCTGTTTGTCATATAAAAGGAGGTTTTGGGGTCTCATTCCTAAGAGAATCATAAGAACATTGAAACTCTTCCCATTTCACATCCCCTCCTTGCCCCAAGAATTTGCAGCCACCTTGTGAGTTTTGAGCAAAAATTGTCCATTCTTGCCTTTTTCCTCCATTATAAGCCTATGCCATTTCCCTAGAGAGAAGTGTGAGAGGATAAAGATACGTGGAAGCACAGTTGGATCCTGGTGAAGAGGAGCTCGGACTAGGTTCGAGGAGCAGTCGTCGATCTCTTTGTAAGTAAACTTTGTGATATTAATAAAATGAATACTTTTTATGTTCGACAATATGATGTGTTCAATCTTTATGTTTGATTTATGTTTTATACTGACATCTAACCCACTAATTCATATATGAGATACATGTTCGTAGTTTCTTTTTTGTCTTTTTGTGAATGCAGTTCAACCTTGGGAGGAGACTTGTAGTCGAGGAGTAATCGACCGTGAAAGGATCGACACTGGACGCAGAGTTTAAGGTAGAGTTACCAGATCTTTTTACTTTGTATTTCTTGTATGATTGTGGGGTATATTCGGGGTAGTCTAAAGAGTAGGAGATGGTTAGATGGTTAGATCTTCCTACATGTTGAACCCTAGTGTAGTCCATGGGGAAGTTCTCTTGCTATAGCAATTATACAAGCTTCAATCCTACAAGGATTGATAAAGCAAAACAACTTAAAATGGGAAACAATGTTGTTGGGTTTTTCAAGACGTTAAACATCCAAAGGTACATGAGAATGTATCAAAAAGAATTCTCTTCATTTGTAAAATCAAGAAAAACTAATATTTGAGATGCTCATAAGGAAATTACAACTATTTTTCATGCACCAAGGACGTCAAGAATTTGACTAGCGGAAATGATTTCAAAATTGATCCATGTTTCAAGAAAAACATTGCAAATGCATACTAATTTTAGGTTCTAATGGATGAAAATGATAAGGCTACTTGTTTGGCTCTTATTTGAAAGCATCCCTATTGATATAGACTTCCAGAAGGCATTAGAGAGAAGGCGGTAGAGTTTTGAGAAACCCATTCTTATGCTATCCCAAATCAGAAGCATTTTTTGTTGGGACCTTTATCTAGAGGCATGTATGATGAGGATTGTAAGCACATTATGGATATGAAACAAGTTGAACTATTTGAAGAGTTTCAAGAAATAAATCCCAATATCAATATCACCATTAACATGTTTGATAAATTGATACCGCGGTATATTAGGCCTAATATAGTCTATAACACTTGTTGTTGTTAGTACTATGTTGGATTCTAGCTCTATTATGACACATTCATATATTTATACAAAAGGAACTAGCAAGATGACCCTCATTAATGTAGGACCTTTGAGAGAATGGCTACGTGTATGTAAAAATATATATATATATATATGGGGATGATGATTATGGTCATGTAGGGGAAATAAAGGTAAAGGTATGCAAATATGTGATGGAAGAATGGTTGATGAGCCATGTACGAGAAAGAATTTGCTAGAGAACCGACCAATACAATGGTTGGTGACCCATGTATTATGGTGGATGGTTACCTTTTGATATGGACTTAAACAATGTTTATGTTTCCACGTAAAAGAGGAAGAGGATCCAGGATGAAGAAGAAAGAAGACCAAATATTTTGAAAGACTGAAGATTAAGGGGGATAAAAAACAAGATGGAATGGGACGAATTCAAAGGAGAGNGTAGCACCTGGGTCTATCAAAATACTAAGGGTTTGGTCAGCAACAGTACCTGTCATCTCGAGCACAGTCGACTGGTGCTCTGCCTGGCAGTTATTCACCGCTGCATGAATCCGATGGGCATTGCCCATATCTCCCACTGTAGCGGGTCCAGCTGATCTGGACACCCTGGTCCTCTCCACAGGACAATCGCGTTGGTAGTGTGGCTCACCACACGTCCAACACCCCTTCTTCGGCCCCGTAGTCCTGGTGTCTGAAGTAGAAGATGACTGCCCACCGGCCTGAAACCCTGGTCTGTTCTGCTGAACAGGTCTAAACTGCTGTTGTTGCGGCCGACGTTGCTGCTGCTGCTGCTGTGGTCCTCGGTAAGGTTTCCACTGCTGAGGCGATGGTCGTCGTGGGGTAGTAAAAGCGGGTCCCCTCTGGAAGCCACGATACCCCGGCGTGTGTCTCGCTGGCGTCTACTGCTGCGACGTACCAGAAGAACCCTGCCCTGCTGGAGTCTTGGTCTGACCCCCACTGATAAGCTCCTCTTCTGCTATGAAGGCCTTTTGGACAACGTCGTGCAAGGTTTGAGGCATCAGAATCCTAACCTTTGCACGCAAGCTGCCATTAAGGCCAAACACGAACCTGTTGACCTTGAGCTTCTCAGTGTTCAGATGCGGAGCATATCAAAGCAGCTCCATAAAACGTGCCTCGTACTCGGGCACTGTACGACCTCCCTGTCCTAATGCGTTGAACTCATTGAGCTGACACTCAATGAATTCCTCTTAAAGATACCTCTCCTAGAACCGTTCCTCGAACAATTCCCATGACACTTCTTCGACGGCCATGTTCAGCTGCGGTAGGAGCGTCTTCCACCATAGAAGAGCGCTCCCCTTTAGTTGAAAGACCGCCATGCAGACCTTCATGTTGGAGGTATAATTGCGAAGTGCGAAACACATCGCCATATTCTCCAACCATGCTTCAGCTGCTGCGCCGTCCGGGGCACCAGAGAACTCCAGAAATTTCACCTTCTCCAGTTCACGGTGAATGCTACCTGTAACTTCCGGTGCGCGCGGCAGAACCTCAGCAGGTGCCGGCGCCCTGGCCTCCTCTCTATCCATTATGTTGATCAGCACCTCGGACATGCGCTGGAAAGATCTCATCATCACCACAACATCAGCAACTGCGATCTTCTCCTGCCCAAGAACCTGTTGGCCTCCCTGGGGGTTAGACCCCTCCGACGTGGATGCTGCTGGAGGCGTCGCGCCTCCTCCCCTAGTACCCCGTCGTCTGCTTCCGCGGCGTCCTCCAACCATGATTACCTTCACACAACAATCAACTCGATCAGCGACAGCATAATCAACATAATTATGTCAATGGAACCCGTAGCGAATCCCAAGTCGCGGCTCGAACCCGCTCTGATACCATATGTAACGACCTCCTTGTTACGACAACCATTCTAGTAACAGGTGCAAATTTTTATTTTTTTTTTTTTTTTTTTTGTGCGCGTGTGTAAAAGTAGAGACATACTGAACTGTGTGATGCCCTGGACAACCGACAAGACGCAACCACGACAAAAGTAAAACTGATCGCAATCAAGTACAACATAATAAGAAGAACAATTGCGACTCTTACGGAAGGCGCGTGTCAGAGGACTTTGACAACGAACACTCAAGATCGACATTATCTGACAGAACAACTGCCCAATACACAAATTTTAAGGTTCGTAATTCTAGGGTATCGCACCACACATGTCATTATTCAATAATTAAAACTTACAGTATCACTGTCATGGACATTAACTATCTATCATTCGTCTCACAGTCCGGACCATGTCTTTATCGATATCCTACCTCTTACATGCTACAACTACTGAATTCATAATGACTAAACAAGATAAAGTCATTCATTAAGATCCAATAGTAATGCACTACAATTGACATCATTTTTATAGGTAATGTTAATTTGAAAATAACAACATGCCTCATAATTTAAATGGCAATAAAATTCAAAGACAAAAGTTAAGAAGGCATTATCGGGATATGACAACCATCCATGGTTGAACGGCATACTAATATAGCAATTTGTTTCAGATGTCACAATAGGGAAGTAGAACCATGGATGCATGAACCACTACTTGGAAATACAATCTACTTCATAATTTAAAGGGACAACTATACTATATTAATCCCTACTTGAAAATACAATCTACTTCATGCCTTAAAAGGACAACCTATAATATAATCATCACTGCTTGGAACTACAATCTACTTCATAAAAAGGACAACTATAATATAATAATCCCTACTTGAAAATATAATCTACTTCATGCTTTAAAAGGGAAACTAAAATATTAATTACAATGATCATGACCACTACCCACTTAGCAGTTAACTTTAATTAAGATAACCATCAAAATATCAATGACATCAAGATTTGAATGGCAATGTGTAACTAAACCATATTAATTTGATCATGTTAAAATACTCAAGTTAGAAAGGACCCAGATAATGATGATAAATGCCAACGCTGAAAATTGCCAAATTAAAGGGACAATATAAAATTTCACCTCATATTTGTAGATAGCAATAAATCATCTTATTTAGAAATGACCAGTTTTTAGCAATTTCATAATCTAATGGGTTTATTTAAAAACATAATGTCATCACGTCACATTGATATTGAATATATAATAATAACATTAAATTTAACTATAATCATTTTATTTAAAAATGACCGAATAACTACAATAATTAATGGGCCTATTGAAATAACTGTATTAAACACAAAGGAACCCTAGATAGATATTTAAATGTCCGCTAAACTTCAACATTCTGTTTTTCGGAAGAAATTTTCTAAGTTTTATAAGGATTATAAAAATCAAATACAAAACTGGTAAAACCAATGCCTGTACCGTTCAATATGCAAGAACAGATCGGTTTTAATAAGGTTAGTACCAACTTCCAGTTAGCAACGAGAAGCAAGATAAACATTCAAAGGCATGGGCCGATACCCAGGGCAGACTTACGATACCTCTCCTGCTCAGACAGCAACAGGTAAGGCACGACAAATGCTCGTCAAGGATGACAGTCACCCATGACCCGCGTACAGGCAGAAAAACAACATAGCAACAGTCGGTGCTCCCCAGCCTTGTCAAGTGATATTGACCATTACAAACGAGCCAACAGAGCGAAAAACAATAAAGCAACCAAAGCTCAAATGCAAGGCACAGGAAAGGTCTGAAAATCAAGGAGGTTCGAAGAGATTAAAGGAACGCCAGTAACATTAATTAAAGACCTTCTTTTGAACAACCTTTCAACAGCAAGAGACCATATCACACGCATGCCACTCGAGGATTGAACTAGTCACGACATGCCAATAAGAATGGCAGAGAAAAGTGAAATAATCAAATGCACAGAGAGACAATCGTGACGTAAGTGTATCAACAAAGGAGTAAATTGATCAGAATATGAAGGTCGGGCACATCTTACATGGAATGAAATTTCTCTGTTCTTGAAGAAAAAGCACAATTTCAGAACCGTGAAAGGAAAATAGAACGTCTGGTAGATTCAGACTTTAAAGAAAAATTGTGAACCCCGAAAAATAAAACAGAACTGGTGGAAGCTTCATTCGGAAATTAATTTGATTTCGAGCCCGAATAGTTGGAAGAAAGTTCCACTTGCCAGTTAGATAAAAACGAATTCACCAGAAGAAGACTAACGGTAATGAAATTGCCAATTATTAAAAACGAAAATTCCAGAAGAAGACTGACAGTAATGATATTGCCAGTCATCAAAAATGAAATTACCAGAAAAGACTGACAATACTAAAATCGCCAGATATCTTAAAAACGCCTTATCAGGAGAAGACGGATAGTATGGTAAGTGCCAGATATCAAAGACGATTGGACAAGAGTAAGTTAATCAGAAATTCTTTTTTTTTTTTTTTTTTTTTTGCCACGCAGCAGTGACCGCTTGTCGTTTAAAATTGTAGTTAGGGACTGTACATTCAAGGTGGGTTAAGGACCTACGCCTACGACACAGGAGGCGTTGCATGCCATTACGCCGGGAATAAAAACTACCATGCATTACGCAGAGAATTAATCGACCATGCATCACGCAGAAATAAAATTACCATGCATCACGCAGAGGATTTAACGACCATGCAATAGTTTATCATTACATAACCAGTTAACGAAAATTTTAATTATTTTATTCACAATATATATATACAATCCACATTTATAT
>ML779555.1:258751-275427 GCA_009831015.1 Picea engelmannii
CAAGGTAGTAACACATCATGTCATATAACTTAACGCATCATAATGAAGGAAACAGTTTTATCATCATAAAAATCCAGATCACTTGCGAGCAAGTGTCCTCAAAGAATAAGTTTGGTAAGTGCGCCAGAGCGGGATGTTACAGTGTGTGTTATTTTTCTACCTCTCTGTGCATCATTTGGTATTAGAGCGAGCTCTCGGTCCGTTGTGGATTTGGTAATCTCAACCCTTTGATCCGCGAACCAGTGCTCGAAGAGACTTCTAATTGAAACAATATTTCCAGTGTTTTCATGAATTTCCCTTTCAAGGAAGTCTATTTAAAATATCACATGTTTCATCATATTCTCTTTGGCATTCCAGTGGTGTTCACGCCCACTTGCAGTATGTAGCATGTGTCGGGGTTAGTTGAGGGTGGAAGAGACTGGTTATATTAAAAAAATATGTTGAGAAGAACCCACATGTAGCACAATCCAAATAAAGGTGTAGCATTATTGAATGAAGCTTATCAACTATTTTTTTCAGATCGTTTATTAAGATTCTTTGATGAGATATAGCGATTGTTGTGTTAGAAAACATAATCCTAGGTCCGATCGCTCGTGGAATTTGTGTCAAAAGTGTGTAATCTATTTTGTTTTTTCATGTCGATTGAAGATGATGTTGATGAGTTCGAGTCGATCCTTGGAATCGAGCAATTGTTTAAATATTTTCTTCCCTACTAATCTGTTCTGCAAGGATTGCTAAGGGCCCCACATTTGGATAACACTAGAGTCGTCTATGATGAAATACCATTTCTAAATGTTGCAAAGGTCGATTCCCACACCAAGAGATTTTATGTCGGGTTCATAGGAAAAGAAGTGACCAAATTTGGAATCATGCAAGAGAAGGTAAATGAATGGCATAATTTATGTCAAGATCAAGCAAAACCCTGGTGAGTCAGGAACACACACATTTTGAAGAGGAGAACCATTAGTTGGAGTACTACTCAGTGTGAGATGATCATAGAAGAATCCAACAAGGGAAGGTAGAGAGAGGTGACATGTGAGCAATTTCAACCAAAGAGGAAAGGTATATTGTGTTTGCATTAACATTATGCCACATCTATGTTAAAAATAATTCTTTATATTGAAGATTGAAAGCTACTCTTTCTAAGGACACCTTTGGAAATTTCTCCTTTGTAATGGTTTAATAAAATGGGAATTGATATTTCAAAAGGGGAGGTTGAAAATTACATATAGAGAATCATGCAAATTCATTTTGATGTCAAGTCAAAGTTATTTAAATCATTGATTCAAAAGCCCATTTGTAAATGGAAAGATTATTAGTGTTATTGTAAAGTTATTTTAAGTTATTTTTAGGACAACTTTGGTGAAACAGTTGGAGTCAAAGAAAAAATAAAGATGAAATTGATGTTGAAGTTAAAGTTGAGACTCTCAAGTCAAAATTAATATGCAAAAGTGGAGTGTTGATGTGAGGTAAGAGTCAAAGATAATTTGTTAGTGGCAAGAAAGTCATGCAAATTCCATGTAATACATATTTGAAAATGGTTACAGTGACACAATTGAAAAGTCAATGAAAATTATTTAAAGTATCAAAATTAAGTCTTTCCTAGTAAAGGAAATTGGAGCCAAGTAAAATATGAGAGTCATGAAGAAGTCATTGAATCTACTTAGTATGAAGAAGGGTGTATGATCGGTGTTACCAGACACCCTAAAAAATAATTTCAAGTCATGAATTCACGTTAAGAGTATGGAGTCACAGTAAAGTTCAAATGAATTTAAAGTAGTTTAGACCATCAAGTCAAAATTCAACTCAAGTTTAAGTTATGTAAATCAAGGAATTGGTGCGTCAATTAAGTTTGTGAAACCAAGGTCATAGGTTTTATTCTTGGACATTGTACAATCCAAAAAGAAACATATATTGTAAGAATGTAATTGCAAGTGCATGCATAAAAAGTACATGTGTCTTGTTGGATGGAGGCACCCCTTATACAAGGAACAATTTTATGTAGGTATTGCAATGGAAGATTTGGATGGAGAATTATGAAAGAAGATGACAACAAAAAGAAGGTCGATGAAGAGGAAAGATGATATTGACTCCAAGACAGAAGCACATGACAAAGAAAGGTGCAAGAAAGATGAAAGAATATGTAAGAAGAAGAAAAACAAAGGACTCCTAGACATTAAGAAAATATGCTAAAGGAAAGAGGAATAAAGAATTGGAGGAGAAGTAGAAGACAAGGAAGAAAATTTGATGTAGCAAGAAGAAAGATGCAAAGAAAAGGAAAGAGTTAAGGAAGAAAATCAAGGAAAAGAATGAATAATGTGTTTTCAAATTGAGATGCATATGCAATGAATCCATGAAAATGACATCCCTATGGAATGGTCCTTGAGTAATGTATTGATTATGGTCTTGGTATTAGATTTTTATGAAGGATAGATTTACCAAAGTTGAAATGAAATTGTGTGTACCTGATGTAAACCTAATAAGGCATGTATTCCCCATAATTTGTTAAGTTCTTGGTACTCTAAAAACCACTTTGTAATGGTTTGTGGTCATTTGAAACCACTGATGTAATGAAATCCATGAGAGAAAATTTTCTCAACCATGGGCATAATGGTCGATTTGAGGTAGTCACACCTCGCAGAAACCATGATCAGAGGAAGTCATAGAAATTGCAAGTCATGGAAAAGGGAATTGTGTATTTTAACATGAAAGGGAGATCACAAGTCATGAAAAAGGGGCTTTTGTGGAGCAAACTATGAAATAGGATTTTGCACGATAACAAGGAACCCATGGACAGGAGCTCATAAAGAAGTATTGTTCATTGGGATCATGATGTAGAAGCATCGAGTGCATGGCTATGGGTATGTAAAAAAACCAAGATGAGGACAATGATGATGGTGATGCAGGGGGAATAAAGGTAAAGGTATGTAGATATGCGATGGGAAAATGGTTGATGAGCCATATACGAGAAAGAGTTTCCTAGAGAACCGATGGATACAACAGTTGATGACCCATGTATTTGTTGGAATATTCACCAATACTGGGGGGGGATGAATCAATATTAAACACATTTTACGACTTTATTGGTTGCCCAAACTAGCACCCTACTATTTTACTCTAAAATGCAGTATTATCTATAAATTTGCTCACTGCCTAGTATGTTCTATTCATCAGATTGATAAAAATCTTTGTGAATATTTTTCTTAAATGATTTTGTAGGGTTTCGCGTGACCAATTGGATTTATAGTTTTCTTTTGTATGCTCGCTTTTATGCTATTTTGGTTTGAATATGTTATTTTTTCATAATTTCATGACTGCAAAGCATGAAATTAAAGATTTATCTTGTCGATATTGCTTGGTGAATTATTTATACAATACCACCATTCTTATCTTGTCTTGACTAATGACTATTTCTCACATTTCCTAGTTCATTTATAAGAGGATACCATCATTTTATATGGTTGCAATTAATTGAACATGTAATCATATTAAACCCTTAGTAATATCCTATATCCTCTAACTTTAATTTCATTTCGCTAGGATTTACATTAACGTTATGTCAAACAAACCTCTCCAAACATCCTACATGAACAAAGGTTTAAAGAAAAAATTATCACTTATCGAATTACTTCATTTTAAGCATGTATCTATACTTTGGGTTTTTCGATAGGGGTTTTTGTTTTGCATACTTTTAACTTGGGTTAATTCTATGACATATCCGTGATCATACTTCTCAACTCAGTTCTATCGATCTCCAAGACTTATACTTCATTTTTTTTTTCCATTACTTTCAATCATACACTCATACCTTAGCTTAATCCTACAAAGGGATGTGATATGATCATTATAATCTTGGCATCATCCACATAAAATCGAAATTTTATGACTAATCATAATGAAGACATAGGTCATTTGATCTTGAACCCTTCTATCCTCTATATATGAGCAATCTGGGAGATCATCAGAGTTTTAAGTGGTTGAATGTTTCATGTTGTCCTTGGTTCTTTGAGTTCCTAGCCATTATTGTGGGGATGAGGTATTTGACTATGTTCCTATTTGTTTTCAATCATCCCTTTGTGTTACAAATCAAGGTTTTTTTTTTTCATAGAAATATCACAGTCTTGGTTCAAGCTACCCTACTCTGCAACCTAGTAACAAAGCGATAAATTGTCATGTAGTAAAAGTAAAATCAGAGCTAAACAACCCACAAGGTTTTACTTACCCACAATAGTATAACAAAGTTCAACCTCGTGCTAGAATTGAGAGATGATTTTGTGAGATGGATTATGAGAAAATGGTGAAGAGTTCAACAAAACCAAAAACCAATCTCCAAAATGGGGTCATTTACTATCCATGCAAGCAATTTCTTCATAAACAAAGCAATTTAAAAGATATGCCTCATTTTATAAAGAGAAATTTCTCATAAATTATGTGACGATTGAGAAATTAGTTCAGGGTACCAGAAAATCCAATTCTCCTCGAGCTGATCCTTTAGCTCAAAAGGAAGTTTTCATTCCTGTCTTGCGTCTGACTCGAAGAAAAACTAAAAGAGGTTTGGAGCGTACCAAAGACCTATAATCAATCCTTGATCGATTGAAAGATAAACCCTTGGATTGTTTAGAGCAAGGTGCTCAAATCAAACCTATCAATTCAGAGGCAAAACAATGAGTTAAAGATAGAGATTCAACACTTGACAAGTAATATAGAACAAAATTTTCCTCGGGCTGTTAAAAAAAAGAACTCTCCAAACACTACTGTCAAGGAACCATTAATGTCAGTATTATCATGGAATCCAATTTACATGTATCCTCGATTTCTAATGGATAATTCCTGGTAATGTAAAGTCAACATTTTTAAGTTTTATTTTTATTTTTTGTTTTGATTTTGTAGTGTTTTTAGACTAGCTACATAATCAAAGATTTTGTAGCTAGTCTTTAATTAGTTTTTGTTGATTTTAATTGATTTTMTTCCTTTTATTTTCATTTCATGAATAACTTGGAAAAATATTATCGACCACATTTATGGAGACAATGGGATACTCCCAGAATTTCATTTTGTTTTAAATTTGCATAGAGTTACTTTGAAAAGGTGAATTATAGCCTCTTGTTGCTATGTCAATAAAATTTTCGATAAGTTGTTGAGAAAGTTGATTTTATTATTATAAGACTTTTATATTATGAGTATAAACCAAAAAAATGTACAAAGGGATATGAATTCTAAAGGGATTCGACTCTATGATGTGGACATGAGGATAAATCATTACTATTGTTTAAATACTCATGCATTTTAGAGTCACTGAGGAAGAAAAAAAATTGGGATGATGAACACGTAAATATTGTGAAGAAGGACATAGAATTATGGATTGCTTGAGGCTTTAGTCCTGTGGGTAATTTCTATGTTTTAATATAATATTTCCTTTATTTGATTCTTGTCCTTCCTGTGCTAAATTTGTGTTTTTATAGCTTGGATTTTGTCTAGTTTATCAACACACTATCATATTTGGTCTAAATGCGTAAATGATGGTTTATTATCCCAACAGTCAACATGCTTCATGAAAGAAATCATTTCACCATTATGTTATAGTAAAACAATGTTTACTTGTATTATTATGCATATTGTGATCTGATTTGTTGATAGAGTTGTTTTTTCGGCAAAGTGGTTCGTTAATTCTCATGAAGGATCTGTACAAATGGGTTTTTCTTTTTGCATGGTTAATAGGAATTATGATATTTGTTGAAGTTTCTTCCTTTAGATATTATAACAATCCTTTACAACTGTTTGTCCTAGATTTCTCTTGGTAAGCAGACAGCTGGAAGTTCTTTTACATAGAAAGATACGACTTATAATACTCATTTTATTTCTGGCCAGCAATAGGTTAGTATAATTTGATTTTGATTTTGTGGTGTATGTAAATTACTTTATATGTCTAGATTCTTTGCTCATTCAAACTCACATCGTTATCATTTACTCCCATTCTTTCTTTATTTGATTTTAAATTAGAGTTTCAGGTTAGTAATAAATCTTTTGATATTTTGGTTTTCCTAAGATCTAGTTATTTTTGCAACCTTCTAGTTTCACAAGACTTTATACAAATCTTGTACCTATTTATTTTGTAAATTTGGTATATAAAATGTGTGAATAGTAAATGTAAATAGTAGGTCTTAGTTAATGAATAGTTAGTTGTTTTGATTTTTTTGTAGTCAAGGTTAGTTTCCCTCATCGACCAACGGAGTCATAAAACCTATCAGGGTGAGTCATCCCAAATGACTTAGGTTTCTTTAGACAACCTCAGACCAGACTCTCCCTTTCATTTGATGAGCATTCAAATATGTTTGTCAACAAATGGCGCTACAAGGAGGGAAAAAATAAATCTTTAAATGTTTCTAGCAACTTGTCTCAATCATTTAGTTATTCACCCATAATTATTTTTTGATTCATTATCTAACCTTCGGTGATGTCATCCACATGCTTAAGGGCTAGTTAGATGACAAGCTAACTTGAAGCCAAATTCTTTATCGTCATATTACAACAATGGATCCCACCCAAATTCCTGTATGGGAACGTGTTTTTAATCTCCCATATGTTAACATTCCCAGTAAGACACTTTACCTATTGTCAGAACTTACATTCGAAGGAGAAGGGAGCACATCCGCAGAAGATTATATTTGTAAATTTTTTTATAAATGTTTAAAACATAATATCATTGATCTTAATATTGTGTGCAAATTGTTTGCTCTCAACTTTTGAGGTCGGGTTAAATGTTGGTTCGAATCTTTTCCGACTAATTCAATCCATTCCTTGTTTGAGTTTGGAACTCAGTTTTTATCTGATTTTAACAATTCTGATTATGATAAATTAGGTGAGGAATTGAATTGCCTTAGGAAAGAAAATGATGAATCATTAGAAGATTTTGAGATTAGGCTCATACATTTATGTACTAGATTCCCTTTGAAAGAAATTCCTCTTATTGATGAATGGTTTCAATATCTCATTTATCTCTCAAACGAACAAGATCAATTAATTGTTAACCAAATTGAATTAGGCATTAATACTCATTCATGGTTTGGTTTAAACTGTCATGAAGTTCTTGAGAACTTACGAGTTGTAGAAGCACAACTTTGTTTGCCAACTTCTTTAATTTTGGAGAAACGTGATATCTTGAAAGATGCAATTGTCCCTCCTGACAATTCTTTTTCATCAATGTCTTCTTCTGATGATAAAGAAACTTTAAACAAAGACAATGGTCATACTATCCAATACACTACAACTATTTCAAAAGAGAAAGAAATTGCATATGATATTTGTGATTACGTTATCAATAAATATTCTCCTAATTCATTTGAACCAGTTCAAGATCAATTAATGCGAGATGACATCATTATTCAAATTATTAATCAATCATCTTACTCTAGTGGTTTACTCTCACATTTTACCTTACACAATGAACCAAATTTTCTCTTGGAAACTATCTCATACTCTTTAAAAGAGCATACAATTGGGGTTGATTAGCTCACACAGGGAGAGGAAACAAACATACAAGTCAAAAACTATATGTCAATCATTTCAAGAGACACATTTTGTCTTCTCAATTCTTTTACATATTATTCCTTGTACCCTGATTTTTTTATCCTAATGTTGTGCAATTGTGTGTTCCAGATTACCTTGGAGAGAATTTAGAATTATATAATTAGGTACAAATCGATATAGATTACTGAATAGAAGATAAAGAGGAGAATGATTCTTCCCATGAACACATTAATTCTTATTCTCGTCAATTATCCATGGGTAAATCAAGAAATGAGTTGAAAGAGTCTCAAATTGCGTCTTCCATTGATTCATCTCAATTTGTGTTTAAAGAAGGATCTGGATTTTTCCATAATAAATTATTTGAGATTGAAAATTATAATCAACCAAACACCACTACTAGTGATGATTATTCAAAAATGTTGGTTTCTCCATTTAGTTCGTCTCAAGTAGTTAATGTCTAATAATTCGAGCTCAATGAAAAGTTTCAAGAGAATGAGACACTTCTTCTTCAGTTGAAAATCATGATAAGTTTTTGTTATCTTGATTCTACCAATAACATCAGGATCCTTTTGCAAGATTATTTCCATACCAATCTGGTACCTTGTTTTCATCAAAAATATTTTTTGTCTATGAATTCTTTCGAACAATCGTATATCAGTAACTGTACATATTATGACAGGACTGCATATTAGTTGGAGTGTTCATATCTTGAAAATTTTCTGAAGAATGGTAGGGCTATATTCACCTTCTCTATGAAAAACAATTAGGGAGGTAGCTATGACACATTCCTTTTATATCCTCCATGTGAAAAGACTCCTGAACAAATAGAGAACAATCAGGAGGATGGGGCACTTCGGTCTAGACCGATGGATATGTCAGGTCCCCATAATTTTGACAAGTTTTCCCAAATCAGTTACATGTTTCCATGTTTTTGTGACCCATATCACGATAGAATTGCAGACTGGCTTGAAGATTCATACGGTAAAAAGGTGTGCAATAATAAGGTTATGCTTACTATGTTTCTAAATGAATATCTAGTACGTAAGTATGACGCATTTTACTTGTATCTGCAAGCACTTCAACTTTTCATGTTGATCATCGACTTTATGTGTCTTGCAGGATTGAAGTCACTTCTATGGCTACATTGGAAGAATGACTTCACTTAGTACTTTGATTTGCTTAGTAGTTAGAGTAGGTTTAGGAGTAGGTTTCCTTTAGTTTTCTTTCTCACTGTTTCTTTTTGTAATAACGCAGTTATGAACACAAGTGGGTACACCAAGAGAACCATAATCTGAATGTTGTCAGGGAATCCCACTTTAATCCTTTTCTCTCTTCTTTTCGTTAAATATTTCTTTTCAAAAACGCATTATCATCATGAAAATTTTATAATGGAAAGTAAAGTGATAGGTAAATTTGAACTGTCAATTCACACGAATTCAACCCTTACACAAGGTGCAACGAGTAGGATTGCACTCATCCTAATAGGGATTTTTTCTGATCTCTTTAAATCTCTTTCAACGTTTGTTTTTCTTTTAATACTAAGCCTGAATAAACTCACATCTCATGAAACATTATCTTAAGGAAAGAACCTCCCCATACATGAGACTTTATATGATCTAGTTCTTCCTTTGTTTTTCATTTACAGTGGGATGATAATAGATCCAAAAGCTCAGGTTTATCTTTGGCCAAAATCGTTTTCTGAAAGTGTGCATTTGTTGTTTTGATTTGTTTGTTTTGATGTAATTCTGATTTTGATTTCTTTCATTAAAATATGATTTGGTTTGTTTTTTGTGTGTTCTTTTCCTTTGTTTTTTGAGTGAATCTTTTTCTTTGGTGTTTGTCTATCTTTCTTGTCTAATAAATCTGTTGTTTGAGATTTATCACCATGATAAAAAAAAAATTCAAGACAATACCATCCGCTAGTCTCCAAAATAACTTAAGACAATCCAAATATGGTCTTGAAATACGATACATCTTAGCTCTGCTAAACAATTTTTAATTTGATGGTTACCTTGTACCTTTCTCTTCAACATTCTTGAAAAGAATTTACTCTGAAAGTTGGAGTAATGTTTGATTATCATGACCATCATAAGATATTTTACACCATCCTAAGTCCTTAAGGGACATTCCCTATCTACTTCTCCATTTTTAGACAATCTCTTGTTCAAGGATTAAAATTAAAATTATGTGATTGGATCACCTATGTACAAAAATTAATAAAGCACTAGGTTCTAATTGAAAGTTGGAAGATATCATCATGAGTCGATCTATCATGATCATTGGGAATTTACAGGAGTGGCATTACCATTTCTGGTCACAAGTCCATGGTAGTGGCCTTCAGTCTTCTCAACTGAAGGACAATAGGTCTCATCATGAGCCGACTTGCTCACCTCCATGTATTTTTGTGGAAGACGCTACTTACTAAGTGGTCCCCAAGCCAGAGCAGTGACTTTCAGTTAGTCACCAAACTTCCAAAAGAATAAAACTTAATGATTCCATAAATGATCCATTATGTGTGCTTAAATTATTTGATGGGATCAACTAAATCGGATAGGTTAAAAGGAAACTATGTCGAGGCTATGGAAGCCTACTGGAAGCAATGGCTCTGCCTGTGGTACTAGAGTCCTTTCTTAAAACTGTCGTGATCCATTAATGAAACGATCATTCATATTTCTAATTCTTTCCAAGACCTTCCTTCTTAAAATCATGAATTGTGGTAACTTTTATTTATATATGTCTACAGAACTGATATCAATACTATATAAACCAGACAAGGGATTTTCTTAAGGAAACTTGGAGATCTAACAACTTGGTACCTCTTTCTTTTTCCTCTTGGCGATGTGTTTTGAATCAATGCAGATATAACTGCTTTTCCTAGTGAGTCGCCATTTGTTGCCTGCCCCAACTAGCACCCTACTATTTTACTCTGAAATGTAGTATTATCTATAAATTTTCTCACTGCCTAGTATGTTCTATTCATCAAATTGATAAAACTCTTTATGAATATTTTTCTTAAATGATTTTGTTGGGTTTCACGTGACCAAATGTCTTTATAGTTTTCTTTTGTATGCTTTCTTTTATGCTACTTTGGTTTGAATATGTTATGTTTCTGTATTTATTCGTAATTTCATGATTGAAAAGCATGAAATTAAAGATTTATCTCGTTGATCTTGCTTGGTGAATTCTTTATAAAGTACCGTCGTACTTGTCTCGTTTTGAATAATGACTATTTCTCATGTTTCCTAGTTCATTTATAAGAGGATACCATCATTCTATATGGTTAAAATTAATTGAACATGCAATCATATTAAACCCTTAGTAAGATCCTATATCCTATAACTTTAATTTCATTTCACTAGGATTTATATTAACGTTATGTCAAGAAAACCTCTCCAAACATCCTACATGAACACAGTTTTAAAGAAAAAATTATCACTTATCGATTTACTTCATTTAAAGCATGTATCTAGACTTTGGGGTTTTCGATAGGATTTTTTGTTTTGCATACTTTTGACTTGGGTTAATTCTATTACATATCCACGATCATACTTCTCAATTCATTTCTATCGATCCTCAAGCCTTATACTTAAAAAAAAAATTCCATTATTTTCAATAATTCCCTCATAAGTTGGCTTAATCCTGCAAAGGGTTGCGATATGATCATTATAATTGTGCCATCAATGTAACACCCCTGTTTCCCCCAACTTATAATTAACCATAAAATAGGATTACCATGCTAAGGCATTTGGATAGTGTAAATGTATTATTGTTTGAGTTGTCAATAACTGACTGTGGGGGTGAAGCCTTGAAAGTATTGGCCATGATATCACTAGAGGAAATAATGTGAAAACTATAAGGGAGGGTCATTATATCAAATAACCCCAAATTCCCTTAATGAGGATAATAAACCTCATTCATATCCCAAGGAGAGAAATCAGTTAATGAAGAAAGGACCAGTGGTTGAATTATCAAACACTCCCATGAATGGAAGCATGGCCAAAACTGCAGAATGTCAGCCTTAAGTACCACTGGGTATGATAGACCAAGCTGACCAGAGTTCCCTTCAGACAGAAGGAATGAGATGGGTCAAGAACCATCCTGGAAGAAAGAGATACAAATCGATAAGAAGAAAGCGCAGAGCTCTCCAGCGGAGAAGGAACAGAAGGCGTAGAGTTCTCCAGTGAAGAAGGAACATAAGGTCGTAAGCTTGATGCTGAGGGAGCATCTGATAAACCTCATCGAGGCCATAATAGAGAAGAAAATCTCTGAAGGTTTGCAGAGAATAGAACCCAAGCAGAAGCTGAAATAGAGAAAGAGTCCTTGAGAACTGCAAGAGTTCCCTGGTGATATCATGGCTTGGCACGAGGGTGGCCAGAGTGCTAAGAATGAATGCCTCTGAGCCTATGGCCGGGTGTAAGTACAAACACCCACAGTCATTTAGTTGGCTACCACCTGTAATAGATAAGTAATCCCATATCTTGTGCATTTAAATGGTACTGTAAATTAAAGTTGGATATTCTATGAATGTTGCAGGGATAGATATGTTTGCTTAATGATTTATATTGCATCATGTTTTGGTGTCTTCTTGATTGTATAATTAGGAAAATAGGAAATTATATGGATGGGATATGTTTTATACTCGTAAATGCTTGCATCATGTGGGGGCTTAAGCTAGAGCCACGAACTGTGAGTTCGCCAACCTTAACCTTGGGCATAGTTTCATGTACGCATATCGACCCTCCTAGTCATTCTGAGTCCCTTGGAGGATGGAGTCTATTAAATCTCAAGAGATATAGTGAACGTATGCATGGGCTCTCTGTGATGAAAATAGAGACCGGGAACCACTTAGGTCCTAGAGTTGAGGAATGAATGTAAGGGGTGCGCAGAAAGATTCTTCCAAGTGTTATGTCTAAGAGAAAGAGTGAAAAGATATTAATCCTTCCAGAGCTAACAAAGCTCAGGAAGAGTAGTGAGATTGAAGTATCCAAATAAGGGAAGGTCCCTCTCCTTGGAAGATGAACGAACGAAATCTGTTCGGAAATATCTATGGTCTAGTGTGACCGTTGGATATGGGAAAGAGCATGGGAGTTAACCCTTGAGTCATTTGGACTTCGCGAGTTCGGAGAATTGAGAGAATTCATCACGAGGGAGGTAAAATCTTCGAAGTTATGAAGTCTTGAGGTTAACTCTGAACCTTAGATATGAGGTTGCCCGGGAACCGTCCTGACCACCAAGTCTAGGAGGTAGATGATAGTCAAGTTACCATAACTACCAATGACTTACGAACCTGATAACGGACATGTTAGTTAATGGCCGCAATCAACCTATGTCATTGATCTCGTCAAGAATGGAATATCAACGACTAGTATTAGACTAGAGTCAAGTGAGCACTTCTCGGATTACGGAGGTGGGACCCCACAATCACTGTGAAACGTCGATCTATGAATGGAGATCGAGGGTGGGGAATCATTGTGGATCGCAAAGGTGAAATTATTGGACACGCTAGTTCGCGGCCTGCAATTTATCAATGCCATTGATCTCATCAGGATAGAAGATCAACGACTCCGGTTAATACCAAGTTGAGAGAGCACTTTCCAAATTGCGGAGGTCAAACTCTTTGATAAAGAGCATGCATGTTGGAGCCCCACAATTTCAGTGAACCATCGATCGCCTTTGACCTTCGATTTGAGTTTGAGGAGATCCCTGAAATGCAAGGAAATGCAAGGAATGTGTGGGAAGGAGAAATATTCAAGGGGATCAAGCTCAGAAGAAATTGCAATTTCAGGCATGTAAACGAAGTCCAAGAGACAGAGCCGTAGGAGGAGAAAAGGTCGAAGCCTTTAAACACTTAGAAAATATTCTAAGTCGGAAGAGATCAAGAAGCTCAGGAGGAGGAGCGACAGTGGCGTAAATCTGTGGACTCTAGGTAAAGACCCGAAGTAGATCCTATCCATCGGTCGATAGGAGATACATGTCGATAGATCAGAGTCTTCGGGGAAAACTACTTCGTAGGTTTCCAAGTGAGGAGTGTGACAAACTCCCAAAGTACCAAAGGCCGAAGAAGATCGCAACCATCCATTGTAGAGGGATATGTGGCAGAAATCCATGAAGTTCAGGTGAAAGCACTACGGGAGAAATGAGTGCATAGGATTCAGAAACTCCTGAAGCCTGAAGAACCAAAAAGAATCTGGACCGTCAGATCCAAAGGGTACGTGGAAAAAGATCGTGAACTCTGGGTGAAAGTACTCCAAGAGAAAACAAAGGAGTAAAGTTGGAAATCACCGAACCCCGAATAGCTGAAGTAGCTGGGATTCATCGATCTATGAGAGGAAACATGTCGTCAGATCACGGACTCCGGATAAAATTCTCTAGAAGAAGCAGAGCATGGAGAAACTAAGATTTGAAATCGTCGAAGGCTGAAATCTGAAGCAGACGACAACCATTGATTTGAAAGTGGATGAGTGGCACCAGATCTAGAACTCCAAGTACGATGCACTCCAAGGGAAAGAAGAGGGTGAAAGCGTCAAAGTCCTGAAGGATATCACGATCGTTGATCGAGGAGGAGGTCAAAGGACCATTGATCTGGTATTGGCTGAAAAGTGCCAAAGTCTCGAAGAGGACCAGGGTCGTTGATTTGGGGAGGACAGGTGTCAAAAGATCCGACACTCCGGAGGGATTCACTTCGGAGATTTGTGTTTGTGGAGAGTGGATATAGACCGTTGATCGAAGTAGACGCGTGGCAACAGATCGTGGCTCCGGAGGAATCTATTTGAGAGTTTCAGTTGAGATTTGAGACTCCCGAAGTCCAAAGAGCCGAAGAGCCGAATTAAATCAAAACCGTTCGATCATCCACAATAGATCTCAGTCATCAGATCGTCCGAAGCAAATCTCAAGCGTCAGATCGTCCAAGATGAATCTGGACCGTCTGATCTAGAAGAGACATGGCATAGATGAGAGGATTCCGGGTAAAGTCCTGAAGTAATTCATAGCCATCAGATCAATAGGACAGGTGGCATAAATCTATAGATTTTGGGTAAAGACTTGAAGCAAGCCTCAACCGTCCGATTCAAGTGGACACATGGCAGGAATCTGCTTACTTCGAGGGGAAGTGAAGTTTGAGATTTGAGATCTCAGAAGTTTGGAGACTTGAAGGAAATCTCAATTGTTGATTGAGAAGAGGGCCACAGGACCGTTGATCTAGTTGAAATTTCAACCACCCAAAGTAAAGTCAGGATTGTTTTTTAGGAGGATAGGTGTCTGCATATCGTCAACTCGAAAGATTGAAGTATAGAAGAGAGAAGGGTTTTGAGAGTTCAAACTCCCGAAACCCGAAATCAGGAAGGAGATCTCGTCCGTTGATTTTGCAAGGGGTTAGATCTGATCCGTAGGTATGAGAGGGGCAGATCTGAACCACCATTTTTCAAAGTACCATCAAAGATCGTAGATCGACGATCCCGTAGCATTGAGGGGATAGGAGTTGCACGGACGTTAAAAAGTTGAGGGTGGGCCACAATTCAAACCGTGGATTTGAAAAGAGGACACATGGAGGCTCGAGGAGAATTGCGGGCCAAAAAGTAGTTTGATTCAAACTGCCTTTGTCCACGTCCGAAATCACATGGTCTCGTAAGGTCATTGCACAAGGTCACATCAAGAGGGGGCTTATCCAGAAAAGGAGCTAATGCCCAGTGCTCTGAGATTTCACAGGGGAGCGAAAGGGAAGGTCGCGAGTGCCATTAAACCTGCACCAAGAAGCCAAAAGGTTCTATGCTTAATTACAGAATGATACCATCAAGGTCTTAGAGATTTGTTTGGCTCCAAGAGGTCAAACCGGTTCCCCGACTTTCCAAATTAGAAACCATGAATGGAGATTTTGTCCTTTAAGAAAAGTGAAAAACAAATTATGCATGTTGTGTGTGTGTTACAAATTGGCATCAGAGCCAGGTTACAACACTTGGCCTGCTTTGGCTCATGTACGAGTCGTGTAAGGAGGTATTGTTATTTGTATTCACTCCTTGAGGAGAAGGATTGCAGATTGAACCTGTGATTTTAGGGAATTCTTGTTGAATTTCAGCAGAATAATTTCTTTATCCCTTTTTCAAAGTGATAACTACTCTTACCGAAGTAGGGATATCCTAATTAACAATTATAATAAGACTTTAATGTGGATAGTTGAAGGTGGTAGGGTTCTGTCAAGATAAGTTGAATCCTGAAGGATGGATGACCTGGTGTTCGTAACACTGCTTCTAAGCATGGGCAGTTGGAACTTCAGGCACTGATGATGGTGGATTATATAATGGTTAATACCTTTTTGGGCTTAAAGGAATCTGATAGGATCATGTAGGATCCTTGGCAGTTATAGTTACGTCTTTATATTAAAATCGGAGTATATAACTCCTTATAACCATAGAAAAGTGAGATGGGTAAAACCCTATGGACGCTGAGGCAAGAAGGTCTTCTTGCTAGACATTGTTGCATAAAGAGGAAATTGACCCTGGTGGGTTATTGCCTTGAGAAAAGGCAACATCAATACGATATATGACTGTGAGATTAGTCCTGTAAGTGACTTAAATCTCAAACTAAAGGACACTAATGATGAAAGAATATATTTATAGATACAATATGGTTACCCTAATGAGTGAAATATAAAGAAAGAATTTCTCTTGTCCAGAATAAGTGAATATTATGGATGCATGGTTGACTCCATTCTGAAGAGTCATGAAAGTTCAGTTCCAAATAACAGCTTGAGGGGGAATGTATTCCATTTCCTCAGGAAATACTAATATAATTAGATAAAAAGGGTAAATGAGCAAAGATGCTATGTTGTCATAATAAGAGACAAATGATTATGCCTTTGAGAATCACATGAGAAGGATTGTGAACAATCCTGAGTTGATTGATATTAAAGGTAGAGATGTAGGTGGGTCGTGAAACATACCTATGACCACTACATGTAGGTTTAGGATTATGAATATGGTTAAGTACATCATGGGTGTAAGTTAACAAAACCATAATATGTATGGATACATAATTTGGGTACATGACAAAGATGCATGTTTATATTCCTTATGGGATATTTGGTAAACTGTTGAAGCTAACTCAAGGTTGAGGCCATCACAAATAGTGATGGATATGCAATAAGGAAGTTGCAT
>ML779555.1:281262-302554 GCA_009831015.1 Picea engelmannii
TAGATCGCAGGTTTCTCTCCATTTTGGTGGCAGTCTTTCATACTTTTCCTTCACTGATATATTGTTGTCTGACCTTCAATAGCTGTCATCCTATTGTTTGGTTCATAGCTTTATTATCAGTTTCTTTAATTGTTTATTGAGCCTTGCTTTGCACTGGTTTGTAAGCAATCATTTCTCCACCCACTTAAAGCTACCTTACTGTTAAACCAATCTTGGAGAGCACTGTTTATTTGTTTATCACTTTGATGTCTAAATGTTATAAGTTGAATTGAGTTATCCCATTGATCCATCTCTGAAAAATACTAAAAACATTTATTTCTTAAGTTACCAAGCACCTCTGGTCTGCAACCATGGAGGGTTTCTTGGAGTGATAACACCTTGAAACTCAAGGAATACATGGGAAGGTGAAATATTCAAGGGGGTCAAGCTTAGAAGAAATTGCACTTCCAGGTGTGCAGACAAAGTCCAAGAGACAGACCTGTAGGAGGAGCAAAGGTTGAAGCCTTTGAACACTTGGAAAATATTCTAATTCGGAAGAGATCAAGAAGCTCAAGAGGATGAGCAACAATGGCATAATTCTATGGACTCCGAGTAAAGACCCGAAGTAGATCATGTCCGTCGGTCGACAGGAGATACGTGTCAATAGATCAGAGTCTTCAGGGAAAACTACTTTGGAGGTTTCCAAGTGAGGAGTGTGACAAATTCTTGAAGTCTCGAAGGTCGAAGAAGATCACAATCGTCCATTGCAGAGGGACATGTGGTAGAAATCCATGAATTCTGGGTGAAAGCACTCCAGGAGAAACAAGTGCATAGGATTCGGAAACTACCGAAGCCCAAAGAGTCAAAGAACCAAAGAGAATATGGACCTTCAAATCCAGAGGATATGTGGTGAAAGATCGTGAACTCTAAGTGAAATTACTCCAGGAGAAAACAAAGGAGTAAAGTTGGAAATCATCGAACCTCGAATAGCTGAAGTAGCTGGGAGTTGTCGATCTGCGAGAGGATGCATGTCATCAGATCACGGACTTCGAATAAAAAGCTCTGAGAGAAGCAGAGCATGGAGAAATTGAGATTTGAAATCATCAAAGGCCGAAGCCCAAAGCGAGCGACAACCGTTGATTTGAAATTGGACGTGTGGTGCCATATCTAGAACTCTGGGTATGATGCACTCCAGAGGAAAGAAGAGGGTGAAAGCACTGAAGTCCCGAAGGAGATCTCAATCATTGATCAAGGAGGAGGTCGAAGGACCATTGATCTGGTATTGGTTAAAAAGTGTCGAAGTTCCAAAGAGGACCAAGCCTATTGATTTGGGGAGGAAAGGTGTCAGAAGATCTGACACTCCAGAGGGATTCACTCCGGAGATTTGTGTTTGTGGAGAGTGGATATAGACCGTTGATCAGAGTAGATGTGTGGTGACGAATCGTGGACTATGGAGAAATTTGTTCGCAAGTTTCAATTGAGATTTGAGACTCCCGAAGTCCAGAGAGTCGGAGAGTCAAAGTAAATCTCAACCATCTGATCATCCGCAATAGATCTCATTTGTCAGATTGTCCAAATTAAATCTCAAGTGTTGGATCGTCCGAGGTGAATCTAGACCGTCTGATCCAGAAGAGACGTGGCATAGATCAGAGGATTTCGGGTAAAGTCTCGAACTAATTCATAGCCATCATTTCAAGAGGAAAGGTGGCATAAATCTGTAGATTTCGAGTAAAGACCCGAAGTAGGCCTCAACCGTTTGATTCAAGTGGATACACAACAGGAATCTTCTTACTTCAAGGGGAAGTGAAGTTTGATATTTGAGATCTTAGAAGTCTGGAGACCCGAAGGAAATATTGACCATTGATCGAGAAGAGGGCCACAGGACCGTTGATCCAGTTGAAAGGTCAACCACCCAAAGTAAAGGCAGGGTCATTGATTAGGAGGACAGGTGTCCGCAGATCGTCAACTCGGAAGATTGAAGTACAGAAGAGAGCAGGGTTTTGAGAGTTGAAACTCCCGAAACCCGAAATCATGAAGGAGATCTCGTCCGTTGATTTTGCAAGGGGTTAGATCTGATCCGTAGATATGAGAGGGGAAGATATGAACTGCCAGTTTTTGAAGTACTGTCAAAGATCAAAGATCGATGGTCCTGTAGCATTGCGGGGATAGGAGTTGCATGGACGTTAAAAAGTTGAGGGTGAGTCACAATTCAAACCATGGATTTAAAAATAGGACATGTGGAGGCTCGAGAAGAATTGCAGGCCGAAAATTATTTTGATTCAAACCGCCTTTGGCCACATCCGCAATCATGTGGTCCTGTAAGGTCATCACAGAATATCACATCAAGAGGGGGCTTATCTAGAAAAGGAGATAATGCTCAGTACTCTGAGATTTTGCAGGGGAGCGAAAGGGAAGGTCGCGAGTGCCATTAAACCTACATGAAGAAGTCGAAAGGTTCTGTGTTTAATTACAGAACGAGACCATCAAGGTCTCAGAAAGTTGTTTGGCTCCAGGAGGTCGGACTGGTTCCCCGAATTTCCAAATTAGAAACCATGAATGGATATTTTGTCCTTTAAGAAAAGAAAAAAAAAATGTATGCCCATCATGGGTGTGTTACAATGAACCACAATCTGAAATCAGTAGTTTGTGGCTAATCATAATGAAGACATAGGTCATTTGATCTTGAACCCTTATGTCCTCTGTCATGCAAGCAATCTGGGAGATCATCAAAGTTTTAAGTGGTTGAATGTTTCATGTCATCCTTGGTTCTTCGAGTTCCTAGCCATCATTGTGGGGATGAGGTATTTGACTATGTTCCTATTTGTTTTCAATCATCCATTTGTGTTACAAATCGAGGGTTTTGTTTTTCATAGAAATATCACAGTCTTGGTTAAAGCTATCGTACTCTCCAACCTAGTAACAGAGTGATTCATGGTCTTAGTAAAGGTAAAAGAAGAGCTAAATATCCCACAAGGTTTTACTTACCCACAATAGTATAACAGAGTTCAACCTCGTGCCATAATTGAGAGATGATTTTGAGAGATGGATTCTGAGAAAATAGTGAAGTGTTTAATAAAACCGTTAAAAACCCATCTCCAACATGGGGTCATTTACTGTCTATGCAGGCAGTTTCTTCAAAAACAAAGCAATTTCAGAGATATGCCACATTTTCTAAAGAGAAATTTATCAGAAATTCTGTGATGGTTGAGAAATTAGTTCAAGGTACCAGAAAATCCAAATCTCCTTGAGATGATCCTTTGGATCAAAAGGAAGTTATCATTCCTGTCTTGCGTGTGACCCGAAGCAAAACTAAAAGAGGGTTGGAGCATACCGAAGACCTAGAATCGATCCTTGATCGATTGAAAGATAAACCCTTGGATTCTTTAGAGCAAGGTGCTCAAATAAAACCTATCAATTCAAAGGAAAAACAATGAGTTAAAGATAGAGATTCAACAGTTGACAAGTAATATAGAACAGAATTTTCCTCGGGCTGTTAAAAAAACCAAAGAACTCTCCAAACGCTGCTATCAAGGAATCAATTAATGCTAGTATTATCACGGAATCCAATTTACATGCATCCTCGATTTCTAATGGATAATTCTTGGTAATGTAAAGTCGACATTTTTAAGTTTTATTTTGATTTTTTGTTTCGATTCTATAGTGTTTTTAGACTAGCTACATAATCAAAGATTATGTAGCTAGTGTTTAATTAGTTTTTGTTGATTTTAATTGATTTTATTCCTTTTATTTTCAGGTCATGAACAACTTGGAAAAATATTATCGACCACATTTATGGAGACAATGGGATACTCCCAGGATTTCATTTTGTTTTAAATTAGCATAGAATTAGTTTGAAAAGGTGAATTATAGCCTCTTGTTGCTATGTCAACAAATTTTTCGATAAGTTGTTGAGCAAGTTGATTTTATGATTATAGTACTTTTTCTATTATGAGTATAAACTAGAAACATGTACAAAGGGATTTGAATTATGAAGGGATTCAACCCTATGATGTGGACATGAGGATCAATCCATACTATTGTTTAAATACTCAAGCATTTTAGAGTCACTAAGGAAGAAAAAAATTGGGATAATGAACAAGTAAGTATTGTGAAGAAGGACATAGAATTATGGATTGCTTGAGGCTTTATTCCTTTGGGTGCTTTCTGTGTTTTAACATAATATTTCCTTTATTTGATTCATGTCCTTCCTGTGCTAAATTTGTGTTGTTATAGCTCAACTTTTGTATAGTTTATCAACACACTATCATATTTGGTCTAAATACATAAATGATGGTTTATTATCCCAACTATCAACATGCTTCATGAAAGAAATCATTTCACCATTATGTTATAGTAAAACAACATTTACTTGTATTATTATGCATATTGTGATTTTCTTTGTTGATTGAGTTGTTTTGTCAGAAAAGTGGTTCGTTAATTCTCATGAAGGATCTATACAAATGAGTTGTTCTTTATGCATGGTTAATAGGAATTCTAATATTTGTTGAAGTTGCTTCCTTCAAATATTATAACAATCCTTTACAACTATTTTTCCTGGATTTCTCTCGGTAACCAAATAGCTGGAAGAGATTTTACACAGAAAGATATGACTGATAGTACTCATTTTATTTCTGTCCAGCAATAGGTTAGTATAATTTGATTTTGATTTTGTGGTGGATGTAAATTACTTTATAAGTCTGGATGCTTTGCTCATTCAAACTCACATCGTTATCATTTACTCCCATCCTTTATTTATTTGATTTTAAATTAGAGTTTCATGTTAGTAATAAATCTGGACCACACTAGTTTGGTCCAAAACGTCGAACATCAAAAAACCTATGCGATAAATCTGAAAGAAATTTATGATCATAGTAATAAATCTTTTTATATTTTGGTTTTCCTAAGATCTAGTTCTTTTTGTAAGCTTCTAGTTTCATGAGACTTTATACAAATCTTTTACCTGTTTATTTTGTAAATTTTGTATATAAAATGTATGAATAGTAAATGTACATAGTAGGTCTTTGTTAATGAATAGTTAGTTGTTTTAATTTTATGTAGTCTAGGTTAGTTTCCCTCATCAACCAACAAAGTCGTAAAGCCCATCAGGGTGAGTCATCCAAGATGGATTAGGTTACTTTAGACAACCTCGGACCAGACTCTCCCTTCCAGTTGACAAGCATTCAAATATGCTCGTCAACAAACTTTTAATCAAGACATGTAATCATAAATTTTCTCAATCAGTTATCACTTATGATTGCATTCAATATATCATGAACATATAACCATAAACAATGCATCACATCATATCCACAGATACACAGTACACCAAAGTTTTATGTGGAAACCCAAATGGTATAAAACCACAAAATGCTTTCTTATATATCAAAAGATTACATTCATAGGAAGCACCAACTTCCAAGTTCTCTAGCACCAACTAGAAGGAGGCTCCAACCCCCTATTTATAGGCTCCAACCTGAGGAAGCTACAACTCCATGAATTCTCTAAATTCAACTGGAAGGAGGCTCTAACCCCCTGATTTACAGGATCCAACTTGAACGAAGCTCCAACTCCCTATATTCTCCAGCTCCAACTGGAAGGAGGCTACGACCCCCTTTCCTTGCCCCTTACTTCCGCCTAAAAATTTAAGTGTAGACTCAACCTATCACTGACATTGTCATCGATAATCAACTTGTCATTGATAATCAACTTGCCATCGAACCTGTCACTGTCCCTATTCTACCTTTGTCACTACCATTGTCACTGTCACTGTGACTACCAATGCCACTATATTTTTCACTGATATTGATATCTCGACATCAACATCTTCATAAACTATAACAAAATCCACTCACATAGATCATATACCAAGACCATCATCAATATGTGCATCAAACCATATGCTAATTCATGTGTGCCATATCATCCATGTAATGGGAATGTATCATATACATAAACTATGTTCCAAGATATGCCTCAAACATGTTTCATAACATCCATCAACCATGTACTAAGATATGTACCATAACATCCTTCAAACATGTACCAATATGTGCCTAAAACATGTAAACATATACCAAAGTACATCTCAAACTATGTTCCCAATATCCAAGATGCTCCTTAAACTATATGCCAAAAGCAGGCCTTAAGCATGTGCCAAAACATCCAAGATATGACTTAAGCATATACCATAACCATCAAAATAAAACACATAGAAACCATACATTTGGTCATATATAAACCTAGTGTATGTGATCACAGGCCTGCAAACCTTCCTCAACTTCTTCAATAAAAGGATAGCATCTTCATTTGACTTTACTTCAGTCTCACAAGACTATTTTTTGGATTAGTCACAAACCCTAGCTTTCAACAAGAATAACGTTGTACTTGTAATGGATAAATGTATGAAACTTTCACCCAATATTGTTCAATGTCATATTTGAAATTCCTCCAAGTTTCACTCCTTGAATCATCCCTGAAAAGGAGTTATAGCGAAAATGACAAACCTTTCAAAATTCTATCATATTCTAGAGAGCGGACATGTAGAGAAATCCATGCATTGAATATTTGATATATGGTTCTAAAATTATCACACAACATACTAAATACTGCAATATTTCCAATTCAGTTGGTCTCATAGAATTTTGATCCTCCATGAAGAAGTTATGCTTATTTTTCTCAGAACACTTGTTTGAGAAGAATTTCAGGACTAGTCAAAATCCTATCTTCCACTGAGTGTATCTCCAAAAATAAAATGACCTCAAAGCTGAAATCTTTACCATGGGTACCCTGATATGTATTCTCAATATCCTCCAAGTTTTTATATATGAATCATTCTATAAAACTATTGATAGCGAAAATGGTAAGATAACCTTTAAATAACATACCTTAGAACACCATCACAAGAATTCATCCTCCCTTGGAATTTTTCCCTTATTTACTTCATATTCCCTTTGAAATTTACCTCATATCTCCTTGGTTACCTAAAATAAAAATCACTTGAGTTAATGTTACAAATGAACTCTTATGTGCCTTATTTATACTAGATCTGTCACCCTCTTTTTAGGGGACTTGACACAAATAAAATTCAAAATAATTTTTAATTATTTTTCCATTGGGGATGAATTTACCAACAATATTCTTAATATTTATATTAATATTCATTGCAATGGGGCCAACTTGTAACTTCTTGTTTGTAACACTTTTTAGGGGTTGACTTGTAACTTTTTTTCCTTATATTCGAGGCTTCTTCATTTTCTTTCGGGGCTTCATCTTTAAGAGGGAAAATCTCCTCAACCTTGAGGAACCACATGACATACCACCTACCATTGTAAATGACATGACAAGGACTATCCATCTATGAGGTTTTTGCATGCATGTGTCATTTCCTTCATCCTCTTTTCTTCAAACAACGTAGGGCTTCATGACCACACCTGTTATAACCCTAAATTGCACCACACATGCTTACCTGGCATCAGGCCAACTCATATCCCTTCATTGCCAACACATTTGTTGAACAACCTCTGTGAAACTCCTCTTGGGTAAAGGAACACGCGCCCTAATCTACTACTGCATGTGTGTGAATGCTGGCAGGCCTACTACAGCCCACGTTTACCTAACAAAACACAAAAATAGGAAAGTTTCCGACGAGACAAAAGATATGGATCAATTAACTGAAACTCTCGGCCATGCATGGTCGAGAGTTCGTCCAAAACCCTAGCTCCTTCTAGCCTATAAAAGAAGGGGTAGAGGTACTATTTGGAGGAGGAAAATGATAAGCGAAGAAACTCTTCCCATTTTCCGAATCCATTGTCCCAACCCTTTAGCCTTTCCTCAAGCCTAAGGAGAATTAATGCAAAGCAGTTGGAGGACAAAAGAAGAGGAGGAGCCCAGGATCATAATCAAGGAGCGGTGGCCAGTCTCGACTTTGATTGTAAGTTGATTCATTTTGAAAATAATAAAAGAATACTTTTCCCATCCCAATGCATGAGTTATCTATGATTTGTTTAATTTATGCTTAATTTCTAACCCTCAAGTAGAAAAGTAGCATGCATGTGTAGTGTTTTGTCTTGATTGCAGGATTATCTTTGGAAGGAGCAGTGCAAGGAAGTGGGCAAAGCGCAACGGATGATCTACACCAAACATCAGTAAAAAGGTTAGTAGTTTCTTTCCATGCATGTATTGTGAAAGAGGGGTTTAAGTTTTGGGTGGTAGGTTAAAAAGTAATTTCTTTACGGTCAAAATCTGCATGCAAGTCTGACCCTAGTTTGCTAGTCCATAGGGTATTTTTCCCAACAACAGAATTGGCGACCATACTGGGGAAGATACTCTTTAGGGTTTCCGGATTTAGTTGAGTTTTTGGGTAGTTTAAGAGATTAGATTTTCTGTTTCTTTGCCTGTCTTTTTCCATGAGACCTGAGCTAGCAGGGAGCCTGGTTCTTTATACCAGTTTTCCTTGACTGTTGCTTGACGGAAATTTTCGAGACACACAAAGGTACACGCAGCCTGCAGAAGGCCTGCACATGTGTACCCGCACCCTAATTTCTTACAGCCCGCGTGTGAACGCTAGCTGTAGAGGTTTCAGTAGCGTGTAGGATTTAGAGAGCTTGAGGCAGTCCTCCTCTTCCCTGTCAGAATTATACATTCTCAGGGGGCTTTCTGGATCCTGTCTGAGTCTTGCTGGTTCACAGTCTTGTCTCAGTTTTCTTTATTGTGTTTTGTTATTGCTTGCAATTATTTTTCTTTTATGTTAGAAGAAGCATCCAAGCCTTCAAGAGACCCTGGTTATCAATACCAGAGGTCTCTTCCTGGTCTGGGCTACCTGTGTTTATTTTTTTCTTAGAGTTTATACATACACGCAGCCTATGCAAGTGCAGCCTGCGGGTACACGCGCTCTATTGTAGCTCAGCACACGTTCGCACGCGTGCTGTTTCAGTGACAGGAGCGTGCTTGACAGGCTGCTTTTCAATCAGGGTGGGGCAGTCATCCCCTCTTGTGGTGAGAAGTGTTCATCTCAGGTGTTTGAGTCTAGGGTTGAACAGTCAGTAGGTTAGGGCCTCTTACCCTTAGCCTATTTTTTCTTAATTGATAGTTGATAGAAAAGATAAAAAAGAAAAAAAAAATTGTTTTATGGTTTTTAGACAAGCATAAGAGTCTTTGCTTTCCTGATTGCCATTGTGTATCTTTACTCTAATTCTTTGTGATCTGCGCTTTAAGCCAGAATTTTGTGTTTTCTTGGTTTTAAGCTTGTCGAAATTTTCCCTTTGTTGCTTGATTAGCACATAAATAAAAATAAATAAAAGAGAAAAAATATTTTCATTTTCTTCTTTGTTTGAAGATTGTGTTTCTGCATCAATAGCTAGGGAGAAGTCTTTTTGTTCATAAGTTTTTGCAGTGCATTTAGAGCATAAGTAGCTCGTAGTCAAGCGAAATCCCTTTATGTTTGCTGCATGAAATCTTAGAAAAATTGAAAAGAAAAAGAAGTCTTTCTTTTGTGAAAAGTTGTTGATTTTTGCATTTAGTAAAAGTCTTTTGTTTCCAGCTTTTTTCATTCATTTTTCTTTGAGTCTTTACACATCATCAGTGTCACCTTCATACCTCGTGACATAAAAAATCCCATAAAAGCAATGCTAACTTAAAATCTATTAGACTTTTTGTTTGTAGGGTTCATACACTAGTTCAGGACTAGGGCCTTGGATTAGGTTGGAGAGGAAACTCTCCAAGGCCACTCAAAACCAAACATTGGAGTCTGTGATAGGGAGTGTAGAAGTCCAGTTTCGTGGAAGTTATCCGGGACCCCCTTCTAACATAGGGGCTAAACACGAGGTCACGTGAGGAAAGGTAGAGGAGATAACCCCTCCAAAGCTGGACCAAGCGTAGTGGAGAACACATATCGAGGATTTGTTTTGGGATTCCGTTGTTTTCATTTTCCACGGGGCTTCATGGGTCTTGAATCCGTTCGAGGTCCTCAGTTGTCTTTCGGACCATTTGTTCTCGATACCCTTGACAGGTTTTGGGCTTGATACCCTGCTCATTGTGGTCTACCCGACTATCGACTGTACCCACCTGGTGACTGTTCGTGGGATGGAAAACTAGTTGCCAATCTTTTTTAGGGACATACACAAGTGACTACGGGGGTATACCGCGGTATCTAGGAGAGACATCGGGCCATGCTTTGCAGAGTATACCCGGAGGGTGCTTCCGTTTTCGAGTTGCACTTGCACCGGTAAGTTGCTCTAGTGTTGGTTGTTGTAATTGTTCTTCAAAATAGTTAGTGATTGCTTGTCTTATCTCTTAGGGGCTTCTTTTTTAGTGTGTGTTACTGTTTGAATGTGTAGAATACCTTAGCGTGTCTTGGATCTTCTCACACAGTGCAGGATCCCGAGCTCCATCGGTCACGAAGGCTTCTAGGCCTGCCGCCAGTTATACTGGAGCCACCCTTGCCACCATTGAGGCGGAAGCTAGACCAACAAGGGTCTTTCGAAGCAACCAGGTTACAAACCATTGAGCCCGAACAACTCCCGAAGGAATCAACCGCCAATCTTGGTTCGGTTGAAACCCCAACCACCGATACTTGGCCATTGATCAGTGTACCGATCCAATTTTACGAGCGCCTATCAGTGCCTCACACAGCTATGGAAACAAACGTTGTTACTTCCTCTGGGAATTCTTCCATTCCCACCACCGTTGTTACCACAGGAGAAGCATCTCCTAACTTGTCATCATCGGTCCAAGCCACCATGGTCTCGGGCGCAACTACGTCGCACAGTGGACCGACCCCCTCTATAGCGGCGGCCACAACTCACTTTACACCTAGTGCGATAGGCCCTCCGTTTTCATACAATATGCCTAGTTCGGGCACAAGTCCTGCACTCACTCACTCCACTTTACAGACTTTGGGTCTGGGGGCAGGGAGCTCTAACGCTCCTCTGCAAGGTCAACTTGGGGGCATTCATGTCCCTTTTAATTATTTTCCTTACGTTGGAGGTCATATCTCTCCTTCGTCCCCTTCGCTTGGTGGTCTGCATCAACAGTCCGTCGGGCAGCCTACACACACGAGTTCATTTGGAGCCGGGAGTCAAGGAACACCTGCGCAAACTCTACCGGTAGGTTCGTCACCGTTTGTTTGGAATGGGACATTTGGTAACAACACTTTCGCATCCACTGCTTTCGCATCTAGGGGCACTCCCATTTTTGGACAGTCTACTCCGGCGCAGGGTACTATTCCTGCACTGGGGGCACATATAGCAGGACCTTGGAACTCAAGACAAGGATTTGTTCCCTCCTCTGGAATTCCATTTTGGGGTAATTCTTTCCAAAATCAATGGAACCCTGGACAGACTTTTATGCCTCTCCCAGCAGGACCGACATGGGGTAATCCTTCCCAAAGTCCGTCAAACACGATGAATGCCAAACATCCTATGTCCTTTATGGGGAATCAGCCAATGATGTCTCCACAGATGCAAAATCCTTATGCTAGTTAGGGCCATGGTTTCTACCAGAACTCGGGCCAGCAGCCAAAATTTTCCTGACAGCCTGGTGCCAGTCAAACCCCAGGACCCTTTTTCCCAGGCTATCAGCAGCAACCCAAACTACCATTCCTGGCGACATTACACTTGCTAGATTTGACAAGGTTGTTAAATGATCCTATTTGTCACGATCCACGTTGGCCTCCTATGCCAAAGAAGTTGCCTTCGGACATTCCAAAGTTCGAGGCCAAGCCTAACGAAGATCCAGGTGATCACGTGACTACCTTCCATCTTTAGTGTTCATCTAACTCATTGAAAGATGACTCCATCCAGTTGTGATTGTTTCAATGCACTCTTATCGAGAGTGTCACGAAATGGTAGATCGAGCTTGATCACTCAAGATACTCTTCTTTTCGCGAACTGGCGATGGCCTTCCTTAACCATTTCCAGTTACCTGTGAGATACGATGTTGGCATAGAGTTGCTTGCCAATTTCGAACAGACGATAGCAGACCATATCTCTGATCATATCCGAGAGTGGAGACGTTGAAAAAGTCTAATCAAAGTACCAGTCCCACCAACATTCCTGCTTGAGTGGTTCCTTAAGTCTTTAGTCCCACAATTATCCAAAGACGTCGCGACTTCAGGAGTTTTCTCTGAAGAAGATGGCATCATGAGGGCTCAACAGTTTGAGCTCATCTATTCTCAGTCTGGTTTATTATACAACATCATGTCCGATGCACCACGATCGATACTGGATAAAACTAGACAGAGAGTTGGACCACATGTCGATGGTATTGTTGGCTCAGCACAAACCAAGCCCGCTGAGCAATTACAATAGTTATCTATACAACACTCAGCGGCCAGCCAGAAAAATACTTTGGTTGCTCCTCCTACCCAAATGTCAGAAGTACACTCCATGCAGACGACTAACCCAAAGGCCACCCAGCAGCCTAAAGGGAAGAAAAAACAATGAAATAAGGGTAAGGGGGAGAAAAAACCCACTGATACCGCTGGCGAGGGCACCACAGAAAAACAGAAGGTGAGGTATCTGTGCAACTTGTGTGTGGAAGACCACCCGACCCATCTTTGTCCTCGACTTGCAGAGGCCCAAAAGTTTGTCACACAGCAACAACAAGTTGTGTTGACTAATCCCTTTCAGCATGGGCAAAGTTTAACTCAAGCCTCTACAAGTGTCGAAGGGGGTAGCCAAGAAACCTGCCCTCCTCCAAACAATTCCTCATCCGCGAACGTATATGTGGTTAGGGGTGATTCTTTCATAATGACTAGAGCGCACGACTATAGTAAACCAAGCACCTCTGAGAAGGGTAAAGAAGTTGAGATCCCATCTCTTCCTCTACAGATCGAGAAGACGTTGGGCGAAACAATGACACGCATTCCAAAGGGTGCATTTAAGAAAGATTCTCACAACCCAAATGCAAGGGCCGCCCAGAATTACTCTGTGGTGGAAGATTTATCACAAACCCCTTGTGTGATGTCCACTTTGGAGGTCCTCCAAAGCTGCCCTGCTCAGAGGAAAGCCTTGTTAACTGCTTTAGGCTCTATTGAGACTTGTAACCCGGGTACCATTGTGATAGATACAACCGACTTAAAACCTCGTCTGCCTTACCACGTAGCATTTCAGATAGTAGTGGCTCATCCCATGAAAAATTTTACACGCAATATCTTTCGCACGATGGTCGACGAAGGCGCCTCGACATGCATTATGTCGTTATCATGTTGGAAGGTCATTGGCCAGCCCGCTTTGTCTCCGTCACCTACTCTCCTCACTGCGTTCGACGGTCATTCTTTCCGACCACATGGAATTTTCCCTTCTTTCCCTATGCAATTAGGAGGGAAGACCATGTGCGTTGAAGTAGAGGTAGTCGATGCCCCCCTTGACTATAATCTCTTGTTAGGTCGGAGTTGGACTTATGCTATGCAAGTTGTGGTTTCTACAGTTTTTCGAGTCTTATTGTTTCCACATGAGGGTCGGATAGTGACCATCGATCAATTATCCTTCTCTAGACCTGACCCAACTTTGGGGGCATCCACGGTTCCCATGATTGATAATCCTCAATCCGGTGTCGTTAACGTAGGAGTTGGTTTGTGCCCATCTTTTATGGGTACCTTTGATTACCCACCTCCTCATGACGATGTCAAGTTTATATCTAACCACCACAAGGTTGATATTTTTCATGTTTCGTCATTTTGTACGACTTACTTTGAGGATCCTTGGATTCTTCCTTCCCCATCAGCCACGATGGATGAGACAGGGCACCGCAGCATGTCCATGCCCTTGTCGACCACTGAAGTAGCGTACTCTTTAGTCCAGCAGGCTTCAGCTAACCCTAATCCAACTCCCGCAGAAGAGTTGGATCCACCTCTAGAGCCTATCTGGGCTCAGGGTTCTCTCACCAACACCGATTCGTTAGACTTAGTCTTGCCTTCTGACGAAACAGTAATCGAAGCAATGACTAGTCCAGAAAAACCTTGGAAAGATCTTCATCACATATCATATTTCCTCCCAAAGTTAAGTCGAATCAAAGCAGGAGAATTCACCGTGACTATGACTGGAGATAGGTATTGTCATACTAATCCCTTAGCTACACACAAGAACTATGCTAAGGGTAATATGGCAACCATTTCTGAAATGATACCTATCAATATCTCTGGAACCCCTAGCATCATAGACAATGTTTTCGTCGGAGCATACAGCTCCCCCGAGGAGATGCCAGGCATCGAACCACAAAGAGTCTATCATGAGATAACTTTGTTGTTTTTCAAGCTCCCTTTGAGATCCAAAAGAAACATCCGGCAATACTGCATTTATGCTTTTCGATCTCATCCAAATTAACTAAGAAAAGTAACCATTATGGAGTCTTCTTTAAGCCCTTTTTAGACTCCTTAAAGATGAAAAGATTGTCGAGTGACCTTGTTTCTTCACACTCGTTAAATTGGTCCAGAAGAACGTTCCTTAAACGGGTCTCCTTTTAAGCCCTTTTCAGACCCTCTAAAAATGAAAAGATTGCCGAGCGATCTTGTGACCTTTCACGCTCATTAAACTGAAATTTGAAGTCACGTCTGTCCGGTGGTAGTTTACCCCTTTTTCGGTCCGGACGGTCAATTGTACGAACAAAGGAATACTCTATGGAATTCCCATTCTTTAGAAGAGTATCCTCAGGTATAATTTTATTCCTTTTTCGGGCCTGAGGGACTAAATTTACGAAAAAGAAACCCCCCCCCCCGGAGTCCATAGTTAAGCTCTTTTCAGACTCCCTAAAATTGAAAAGATCGTCGAGTGACCTTATTCTTTCACACTCATTAAATTGGTCCAGAAGAATATTACTGACGGAGTCCATAGTTAAGTTTTTTTCAGACTCCTTAAAAGTGAAAAAATAGCCGAGTGATCTTGTCCTTGGCACACTCGTTAAAATGGTTTTGAATTGACGTCGAATCGGTGATAGTTTATCCCTTTTTCGAACCGACTAGACTATCTTCGAAAAAGGTACCCCAGTGGAGTCTCCTTTTATGTTTTTTCAGACTCAGCTTGTCATATTCACTGAATTTACATCAATGACATACTCATCCAACAATATTCTCTTGATATTATAACTCTTCCTGAAGGTTTCTCTCTATCTTCTTGTTCCTTTCACTGCTTTCCTTCCTAGCTGGTTTCACCTATCAATACACTTTACTTCTAAGTCATATGCTTTACAATGAGTCCATCTTCCTTTCTACAATTCCTTCTGAGCTCATGTTTTTCATCCATTGTCATGTATACTCTGTATTTCATGTCAAGTATTGTCTTCTAGACCTACCAAATATCTCATGAAATCATCCTTGTCCATATTCCATATCAATTGTCCATAACTCTGCTAGACAACTACACATATTGTTGACTAATATGTTGCTTCTTAGACTCCCCCTCTCCGATATTGACATTGTTGGGAGTCTCTAAAATGGATGGCTTATAATAATGGATGAATGCTCTCTAATGCAGAGTCATCATTGACATTTTCCTCTTTACATGTAGATTCATCATGATTTTGTACTACTGCAAATCCTAAGAGTATGATTTATGGGAGTACTTCATTCACCTACTCTTCATGTTCTTGATTTCTTATGCAAACCTTATTGTACCTATTATCAATGTTTTATTTCATGGAAGTACCCATCATGCTTCTATAGTCATGAGCTATGTGTCCAAGGTTGTGGCATTTGTAACATTCAATATTGTATGGAGCCATATAAACATTTCTTTCTTTAACATTTCTTCCATAAGCTCTGCAATCTACAACTTTTTGTCCAAAGTTATTACAAGTAAAACAATGACCATAAAAGAAACTTTGATGCCTGGGAGTAAATGATCTTCTTTGTGATGTAGTTCTTCTAAATTCATGCCTCGGATGATCACAATCTTCTCTTCTGTTGTTTCCTTCACAATGATTGAAGATTCTTTGATACTTAGGGATAAAATGTCTTCTTTGAGATACGTCTCATCTGTATTCATTCCTCTTTGACTCTTGTTGGCCATGATTCCTTCATTTTAGATTTTTTTCATAATTCTTAGCCTTCTCTTCATTCTTCCTTTCCAACAACCTGGAACACTTCTCTTCAACTTTCATTACTAGTTGTGTGGAGCATCATTTCTCTTCTATGTTATTGTTGGGATTGGTGTCTTCATATTATTTACACGAGGCCTCACCATTGTATCCAACACCTATTTTAATGTATGGTGACCTTTGATGGATGATAATATTTATAGTACTTGAGAGCTCTTTAAGTTCTTGTTGAGCTTGTCAAATTCAATTCTTAATGTGACAACTTCTTCTTCAAGATTCTCACAATCTCCTTCTTTCTTCATCATGTAAATCTTCATAAATTCTTCTGTTATATTTACTTCTTCAATATTGGTCTTCAAGGAGATGATTTCTTCTTCAAGTGTTCTTTCTTGTTGATTAAATTTTGCTTCCATCTTGATTAATTCCTCAGATTTTTCCTTGAGATGACTTGGCAAAAAAAATTCTCTCTTCTCTGGTTCCTTTCTTTGTGATACGATTTCATCTTCCAAACATTTTTTCTCTTTCAACTGATCCTTGAGAGTTTCTTCAATCACTTTGGCTTATTACAGCCGATATTTTAGATTTATGATAACCCGCTTGACTTCTTCAGAACATTCATTTACCTTGATCATCTCTTCCTTGAGAGATTTGTTTTCCCTCCTTTCCTTTCTTAGCTCACTTAAATCCCTAATTAGTTCATCCTCAAAATCCACTATGCCATATTCACAATCTTCTTCTTCTAAATATGTCTGATATGATGAGCATCTTTCTTCTTATTTTATCTCGGTATCTTCTTCATCTTGATCAACATGATCTAGCTCTGTGATAAGAGGATTTTCCTTATAGTAGAGATTATTTAGCTTATCCCAAAGCTTGTTGGACGATGAACATTGTCCCACTTTGTCTTTTACCGAATTAGGTAATCCTTCCACGATGAAATCCATTGTTATTTGTTGTTTCTTTTCAATTCCTTCTTAGATGTAGTCTTCGGTTTCTTTGAAGCGTTGTATCTTGTAACAAATGATTGTCAAACATAAAATCCATGTGCCTGTTAAAAAAAAATCATCCTTATATTCCACATCTCATAATTCTAACCATCTTGACCATCAAATATTGATATTCCATTATTTGTGTATCTATTATACATTATCTATCTTCCTAGAGTTAGATTGATTCTTGAAGGACCTACTATGATACCAATTGTTGGAATATTCACCAATACTGAGAGGGGGGGTGAATCATTATTGATTACTTTTTACCACTTTTAATCAAAACATGTAATCATCAAGTTTATCAATCAGTTATCACTCATGATTGCATTCAATATATCATAAACATATAACCATAAAAAATGTATCACATCATATTCACAGATACATAGTACACTAGAGTTTTACGTGGAAACCCAAATGGGATAAAGCCATGGAATGATTTCTTATATATCAAAAGATTGCATTCATAGGAAGCACCAACTAACAAATTCTCCAGCACCAGCTAGAAGGAGGATCCAACCCCCTGTTTACAGGCTACAAATCCCCGAATTCTCCAGCTCCAAATGGAAGGAGGCTCCAACCCCTTGATTTATAGGCTCCGACCTAAATGAAGCTCCAACTCCCTATATTCTCTGGATCTAAGAGAAAGGAGGCTATGACCCATTTCCTTGCCCATTCCTTCCACCCTGAAATGTAAGTGTAGACTCAACCTGTCACTGACACTGTCACCAATAATCAAGCTACAACTGATAATCAACCTATTACTATCCTTGTTCTATCTTTTTCACTGTCACTTTCATTGTCACTGATACTGATATCTCAACATCAACATCATCATAAACTATAACCAGATCCACTCACATAGATCATATACCAAGACCATCATCAAGATCTGCATCAAACTATATGCTAAGTCATGTGTACCATATCATCCATGTAACGAGCATGTTTCATAATCATAAACTATGTGCCAAGATATGCCTCAAACATGTGCCATAACATCCATCAACCATGTAATAAAGCATGTACCATAAAATCCATCAACCATGTACTATGATATGTACCATAACATTCATAAACCATGTACCAATATGTTCCTCAAACATGTAAACATATACCAATGTACCTCTCAAACTATGTTCTCAATATCTAAGATGATCCTCAAACCATATGGAAAAAGCATGCCTGAAGCATGTGCCAAACCATCCAAGATATGCCTTAATCATATACCATAACCATCAAAATAGAACACATAGAAAGCATATCTTTAGTCATGTAGAAACTCGGTCTATGTGATCACATACCTCCAGAACTGTTGGAAGGTTTACAGTTGGGAGTAATCTTGTCATTGATGGCAAGAACAACGATGGAAAATATCAGCATGATCAGCAGCGCAGTGATAATGGAAGAGGAGGAGCAACAGTGAACGTTGGATCTTATTCGGAATCCCCGATGACTGTCATATATGAATTCAGAGAGGAGTAGCACGCAATAGACGAGAATAGATCTTGAGCGTTCGATCTAAGCGTGGGGTACATCCATCGTTGGATCAGAGAGGACCTTCACATTCATTACACGGTGAAGTGGTGAAATCATGAAGCGGCGAAATCGCGAAGGTGGACAAAATCGCGAAGCGGCGAAATCGCGAAGGTGGACAAAATCGCGAAGCGGCGAAATCACGAAGTGGAGAAATCACGAGAAGATCTGGGCCGTAGGATTTGGGGTATCTACGAAGACTCAATAGTCATTAGATATGGTGAAGCTACAAGGTGGATAAGCCCAAGAGTCATCCAACTCTCCAAAGCTGTGAAGGAATCCTGACTGTCCATCAGGGACAGTCGTGGACCGTTGATCAAGAGGACGCGTGGTGAAAGATCAGAGCACCATAAAGACTCCATTTCGGAGCCTCTCTTATCATGACTTAGAGTGACGAGAATCTCCATCTAAGGACCAGCGAGATGTGAGATCACGAAAAGATCAGGACTGTCAGATCACCAAGAACGAGGACCGTTGATCTGAGCTCCATCTCGGAGTCTCGCCTATCGCGACTTGGAGTGACGAGAATCTCCATCTAAGGAGCAGCGAGATGCAAGATCATGAAAAGATCAGGACCATCAGATCACCAAGAATGAGGACCGTTGATCTGAGATCCATCTCGGAGTCTCGCCTATCGCGACTTGGAGTGACGAGAATCTCCATCTAAGGATCAGCGAGATGCGAGATCACGAAAAGATCAGGACCGTCATATCACCAAGAACGAGGACCATTGATATAAGCTCCATCTCGGAGCTTTGCCTATCGCGAATTGGAGTGACGAGAGCGTCCATCTAAGGAACAGCGAGATGCGAGATCGCAAAAATATTTGGACCGTTGATTCATCGAGATCGTGGACCGTTGATCAGGGTCAATGAAGATCATGAGTTCGCAGTGCCTTTTAGTGCAGACAGTGGTCACCACTTGTGATCACGTGGAGGAAGGACCTAGTGCAAATAAGCTCTACCTCTGAATTTTGGGGATCACGTCTGGTACGAATGCCAAAATACCAAAAAGGTGAAATGTTGTTGTAATCCAATGGTGCAGATGAAACTGAAGGAGATTGAAGGGATACTGTTGCCCATCACAGTATAACTACCAGAAACCACTTTTGGTTTCTGCCAGAGGACTCGAAGACACTTCGGGGTGATTCACAGAGGAGATGAAGAGTCTCTAGGAATCTTCAAGAGGGATGAATATGCTCGTGGAGGCGATTGATAGCTGGATGAGCATTGAAGCCTGTAACTGGAACAAAGAAGGTGAGCTCGTATTTCACAGAGAAGACGAAGAGTCTCAACTGCCAGAGAGGCTGAGGAATCTCAGTATAACATACAGTGATGTTGAACGAGTGGAAAAAAGACCAGAGAAGCTGAAGAGTCACGATGATGATCAGACAGAGCACTCGAGTTGTGGAGGATATCGACATGGTATGAGTATGCAAAGGTATTGTGTGCATTGCATGCACAAGGTGCACAAAAGCTATAAATACATTGTAGAGAGAAGAGATGGGGTTGTTGTTATTGTTGGGGTTGTTGTGGTTGTTGTTGTTGAAGGTGATTCATGCGTGAAGAAGGAGGAGAGTGCAGCAGCTGAATTGAATAGAAGAGGATGCGTGCAGGAAGGCAGTGAGGTGGACAGAGCAACAAAATGCAGTAGAACAGTGATGAGTCTGGTAAGCCATTGTTGAACATTATATCACTGCAACAAGTTTCAGTAGCAAAGATTAATAAAACAGGGTGGTTGGGAGGTGCTAGGGAGGACTGGTGTCCTCAAAGGTTCAAGTGGGTGCTTGAACACAGGGAGTTGGTGCTTCCTTCTAGTTGGTGCTAGAGAAACCAAGGATTTGGTGCTTCCTTCTAGTGGGTGCTAGAGAAAAACAGAGAGTTGGTGCTCTCAGCAAGTTGCAGCTTGCAAAATAGAGGTTGCAGCCTCACAATGAGTTGGTGATCATATGTATGATAATGTAAAGAATGTAAATAAAACTTATCATATAAAGAAGAAGAGGTTTTTACCCTGTATGGGTTTCCTTGGGAAATATCTATCTCTGTGTTTCTCATATAAGTGACTGATGTTGAATGTGCCATTGTTCATTTCCCTGCATTATTGTGATCATCATTGAGTGCCTTGTAAATATTTTAAAAGAAGCATAATTGTTTAAGCTCGGTAACAACCGATTCACCCCCCCCTCTCAGTTTTCCAACAATTGGTATCAGAGCCAGCCCATTTTATCTAAGGGTAGATCCTAGAGCTTAAACATGTCAAGCCATGAAGGAAATTCAACCAATAAGGCCCCTCTGTTCAATGGAACAAACATTGCCTTCTGGAAAGTTAGAATGAGAACCTAAATAATGTCGTTAGGTGCAGATGTCTGGGATGTGGTGGATATTGGTTATGTAAAGCCAGTTGTGCTAGCTAATAAGGATGACAAACTAGAATTTAGCTTCAACGCTAAGGCTATGAATGTTATCTTGAGTGGGCTTGCAAAAGCAGAATTTGTAAAAGTTATGCACCTAGGAACTGCCAAAGAAATGTGGGACAAACTCATTAGCAGCTATGAGGGTAATGAGAAAGTAAAGGATGCAAAGCTTCAAACCTACAGAATATAGTTTGAACATTTGAAGATGAAGGAAGATGAAATTGTTGGAAAATACTTTCTAAGAGTAGAAGAAATGGTAAATGCAATGAAGGCACTTGGTGAAACAATTGATGAACCTTCTTTAGTTCAGAAAATCTTGAGATCTCTCCCAGATAGGTTCAAC
>ML779555.1:306798-327090 GCA_009831015.1 Picea engelmannii
CATTTCTCAAGAAAAATATCTAAGAGAAATGTTGAAAAGGTTTCAAATGGAAGATTCTAAACCTGTGGGTACACCTATGGTAACTGGATGTAAATTAAGCAAGGATGATGATTCACCTAATGTTGATCAAAACTCATATCGATCAATGATAGGAAGCCTGTTGTACATCACAACATCTTGCCCAGACATAATGCATGTTGTAGGAATGGTAGGAAGATATCAGGTTGCACCTAAACAGAGTCATTTGCAAGATGTCAAAAGGATATTCAGGTATTTGAAAGAAACAATGAATTATGTTCTGTGGTATCCCAGAAATCAAAATCTTCAGTTGACTGCTTATTCAGATGCAGATTGGGCAAACTGTGTTGATGAGAGAAAAAGCACCAGTGGAGGAGCATTCTTCCTGGGTGACTCCCTAGTAGCCTGGCTTAGTAAAAAGAAAGGTTCCATTTCTTTATCAACCACAGAGGCAAAGTACATTGCTGCTGCTACCTGTTGCACTCAGGTATTATGGATGATTCAGACACTTGCAGACTTGGAGGTAAGATACACTACACCGATCCCAATTCATTGTGATAACACTAGTGCCATCAGTGTGTCTAAAAATCTTGTCTTCCACTCCAAGACCAAGCATATTCCCATAAAACATCATTTTATGAGAGAGCAAGTCACCAATCAGATTGTTCAGGTCCATTACATTCCCACTACAGAACAAATTGCAGACATCTTTACTAAACCCCTAGCCAAGACACCATTTGAATATCTCAGACAGAAGCTAGGTGTCATCTCGTCTCACATCTAAGAGAGTCCATCTTGTTAGGGGGAGTTCTGTATTGGTTGCATATCTGATACCTCCTAAAATTAATGCAACAACTCAGGGGGAGCATGTTTTCTTTGACATTGATGTCAAAGGGGGAGAAAAGGAGTTGTCTGGATTGGATGCTACAGTTGGAGGTCCAAACAGATTAGCGCAGTCGTTCAGGGTTGCCATCAATGCCAAAGGGGGAGATTGTTGGAAGGTTTACAGTTGGGAGTAAGCTTGTCATTGATGGCAAGAACAACGATGGAAAATATCAGCATGATAAGTAGCGCAGTGATAATGGAAGAGGAGGAGAAACAGTGAACGTTGGATCTTATTCAAAATCCCCAATGACCGTCAGATATGAATTCAGAGAGGAGTAGCACGCAGTAGATGAGAATAGATCTCGAGCATTCGATCTAAGCGCGGGGTACATCCATCGTTGGATCAGGGAGGACCTGCACGTTCATTACATGGTGAAGTGGAGAAATCACGAAGCGGCGAAATCGCGAAGGTGGACAAAATCGCGAAGCAACGAAATCGCGAAGTGGCAAAATTGTGAGAAGATATGGGCCGTAGGACTTGGGGTATCTACGAAGGCTCAATAGTCGTTAGATATGGTGAAGTTGCAAGGCGGATAAGCCCAAGAGTCATCCAACTCTCCAAAGCTGTGAAGGAATCTTGACCGTCCATTGGGGATAGTCGTGGACCGTTGATCAAGAGGATGCGTGGCGAAAGATCAGAGCACCACAAAAACTCCATTTCAAAGTCTCACCTATCGAGACTTGGAGTGACGAGAATATCCATTTAAGGACCAGCAAGATGTGAGATCATGAAAATATCAGGATCGTCAGATCACCAAGAACGAGGACTGTTGATCTGAGCTCCATATCGGAGTCTCGCCTATCGCGACTTGGAGTGACGAGAATATCCATCTAAGGACCAGCGAGATGCGAGATCACGAAAAGATCAGGACCGTCAGATCACCAAGAATGAGGACCGTTGATCTGAGCTCCATCTCGAAGTCTCTCCTATCGCAACTTGGAGTGACAAGAATCTCCATCTAAGGATCAGTGAGATGCGAGATCACGAAAAGATCAGGACCGTCAGATCACCAAGAACGAGGACCGTTAATCTGAGCTCCATCTTGGAGCTTTGCCTATCATGAATTGGAGTGACGAGAGCCTCCATCTAAGGAACAGCGAGATGCGAGATCACGAAAATATCTGGACCGTTGATTCATCGAGATCGTGGACCTTCGATCAGGGTCGATGAAGATCATGAGTTCACAGCGCCTTTTAGTGCAGACAGTGGTCACTGCCTGTGGTCATGTGGAGGAAGGACCTAGTGCAGATAAGCTCTGCCTCAGAATTTCGGGGATCGTGTCTAGTACGAATGTCGAAATACCGAAAAGGTGAAATTTCGTTGTAATCGAATGGTGCAGATGAAACTGAAGGAGATCAGAGGGCTATTGTTTCACATCACAGTATAACTACCAGAAACCATTGATGGTTTCTTCCAGAGGACTCGAAGACACTTTGAGGTGATTGACAAAGGATATGAAGAGTCTCTGGGAATCTTCAAGAGGGATGAAGATGCTCGTGGAGGCGATTGACAGTTGGATGAGCATTAAAGCCTGTAACTGGAACAGAGAAGGTGAGCTCATATGTCACAGAGAAGACGAAGAGTCTCAACTGCCAGAGAGGCTGAGGAATCTCAACATAACATACAGTGGAAAAACGGCCAGAGAAGCTGAAGAGTCATGATGATGATCAGACAAAGCACTCGAGTTGTGGAGGATATCGACGTAGTATGAGTATGCAGAGGTATTGCGCACATTGCATGCACAAGGTGCACAAAAGCTATAAATACACTGTAGAGAGAAGAGATGGGGTTGTTGTTACTGTTGGGGTTGTTTTGGTTGTTGTTGTTGAATGTGATTCATGCATGAAGAAGGAGGAGAGTGCAGCAGCTGAATTGAATAGAAGAGGATGTGTGTAGGAAGGTAGTGAGGCAGACAGAGCAACGAAATGCAGCAGAACAGTGATGAGTCTGGTAAGCCATTGTTGAACATTATATCACTGCAACAAGTTTCAGTAGCAAAGATTAATAAAACAGGGTAGTTGGGAGGTGCTAGGGAGGACTGGTGTCCTCAGAGGTTCAAGTGGGTGCTTGAACACAAGGATTTGGTGCTAGAGAAACCAAGGAGTTGGTGCTTCCTTCTAGTGGGTGCTAGAGAAAAACAGAGAGTTGGTGCTCTCAGCAAGTTGCAGCTTGCAAAACAAAGGTTGTAGTTTCACAATGAGTTGGTTCTCATATGTATGATAATGTAAATAATACTTATCATATAAAGAAGAAGAGGTTTTTACCCTGTATGGGTTTCCTTGGGAAATATCTGTCTCTGTGTTTCTCATATATGTGACTGACGTTGAATGTGCCATTGTTCATTTTCCTGCATTATTGTGATCATCATTGAGTGGCTTGTAAATATTTTAAAAGAAGCATAATTGTTTAAGCATGGTAACAACTGATTCACCCCCCCTCTCAGTTTTCCAACAAGAACTTCCTCAACTTCTTCAACAAAAGGATAACATCTTCATTTGACTTCACTTCAGTCTCACGAGACTAGTTTTTGGATTAGTCAAAAACCCTAACTTTCAACAAGCATAACTTTGTACCTATAATGTATAAAGGTCTGAAATTTATACCCAATATTCTTCAATATCATCTCTGAAATTTCTCCAAGTTTCACTCCTTGAATCGTCCCTGAAAAGGAGTTATAGCTAAAATGGCAGACCTTATTGAATTCTAGCCTATTATGGAGAGCTAGTGTGTAGAGAATTCCACACATTGAATATTTGATATCTAGTTCTAAAATTCACACACAACATACTATGGAATTTACTCTTTACAATTCAATTGGTCGTGTATAATTTGGATCCTCTATGAAGAAGTTATGATTGGTTTTCTCAGAACACACGTTTGAGACTAGTTTAAGGACTAGTCAAAAACCCTATCTTCCACAAAGTGGATCTCCAAAACTAAAACGACCCAGAAGCTGAAAGTTTCACCATGGGTACCTTGATATGTCGTCTCAACAACCTCCATTTTTTTCTATCTAAATCATTCTAGAAAAAAAATTATATTGAAAATGGTAAAAGGACATTTAAATAACATACCTTGGAACACATCATCACAAGACTTCATCCTCCCTTGGAATTTATGCCTTCTTCACTTCATATTATCTTTGAAATTCACCTCATATCTTCTTGGTTACCTCATATGAAAATAACTTGAGTTAATGTTACAAATGAACTCCTAGGTGCCTTATTTATACTAGATCTAGCACCCTCTTTTTAGGGCCAACTTGACCCAAATAAAATTCAAAATATTTTTTAATGATTATTCCATTGGGGTTGACTTTACCAAAAATATCCTTAATATTTATTTTAATATTCATTGCAATGGTTCTRACTTGTAACTTCTTGTTTGCAACACTTTTTAGAGCCTGACTTGTAACTTTTTATMTTTAGATCYGAGGCTTCTTCATTTGTTTTCRGGGMTTCATCTTTAAGAGGGAAAATATCATCAACCATGATGAACCACATGAYGTACCACCTACTGTTGGAAACAACKWKATGAGGAATATCCATCTATGAGGGTTTTGAATTCATGTGTCATGTCCTTCATCCTCTTTTTCTTCAAACAACTTTGGGCTTCATGACCACACCTCTAGGGATTCTCAACCACTTAACCATMTTTCCAGGGCTTCTTGTAGACTTCTTCAAAGCRTCYTCCCATGAGGGAAATGCATAAAKATGCACTATAATAGGACCACTTTGRATACCTCWCCAAATACACTCATCACTTCTAAATGCTTCCAACCTTGCTTCAAGGCTTCTTCTGAGATTGACCAGAGTTGACATCAATGACAACCAACTATCCAAAAGTATTTTGGTGGATGGTTAATTTTATATATGGACTTCAACAATGTTTATGTTTACAGGTACAAAAGAAAGAACATCAAGGACGAAGAAGGAAGAATACCAAAGATTATGAAAAACCGAAGATGAAGGGAAACAAAAAACAAGATGGAAATGAGACCAATTCAAAGGAGAGTTGAAGAAGGCTTATTGGATCACAAGTATTCATTAATTGGGGAGTATGATATAACTCCTACTTGTTATCATAAATAATTAATTAAATGATAATCTTTGTAATGGGGTAGACTAATTCAATAAAGTCTATGTGAGAGTGAGATATGAGGTGAAATGTTTGATGATAGGGATATGAATATTTGTTGAGATATTCATAAAGATATGTTGAGAGATTTAAAGAGATATCATGGAGAGAGTTGTGGAGATGGTTTGAACCAACCATATAATTATATAATAGTTGTTATGGTCACTTATTATTATAAAATGGACCATTTGTACAAGAGAAGGGAACAACAATCTGGGAATGGTTTTATAATAAAATTTCCCCTTTAGGGGTTTGGAGCACATATCTCCCATGTCCCTTGCTTTGCATATTGGTGTGTTTATTTGTGTGTGTTATTCCACTTGCTCTCTATGCATCACTCATTCTCCCAAAGTGTGTGATTTTATTTTAATAATATTATGCAAAAGGAATTCCAAAATATGTGCTTTTTAGTAAAAAAAAGTATAGGTGGAAAAATATGTCATAAATGTGATAATAAAACACTATCCCATAGGAATTTTCCTATGCAGCCCACAAACCTTGAATTGCTAAATATCATACTCACGTGGAGGAGATATGAATATGTTACTATGAATCCATCCTCTTATTTGAGTGTTGCATATAAAAAGATTGACTTACTTGAGGATCGTATCACTATTTCAAACTTCATGGAGAAATTTCAAAATCAAATTCATAAAATATGAAACATTCTTACAGGTCCATGTGGAAATCTTTCCAATTAATAATCTTGTGAGTATTCAAACCAAACACAATCTTATCAATGGTAGACTTTTCTAAAAACTACACATTTTCTCCCAACAAAAGATACATAACAAATACTATCATTTTAAATAGGTGTTATTTCTTTTCTAAAAACTATACATTCTCTCCCAACAAAAGATACATAACAAATACTATCATTTTAAATAGGTGTTATTTTTTAAAGTAATTTATCTGTAATTTACACATATATTTATTAATTTTCTATGATATAGTACAATAAAATTAAAGTTCTACTTTATGGCATATTTATTAATTTTCTATGATATAGTAGAATAAAATTAAAGTTCTACTTTATGGCACCAATGTTTGATGTCAAATTTGTCCTTGACCTTGCAACGTATGTGAATGGCTTCATCTCTTATGTGGATGGCTTCATCTCTTTCTACATTAAAGACATTCTAACACCTTGTACTTCTTGTAATCGATTGGTGATAGAATTAGGGGTATTTTAGTGTGTATATTGCTATGATGAGATTGAAGTCATAATGAAGAGCACCAAGTTGTTGCATTGCCATAAGATTTGCTTTGTAGAGTGGCTCAAACCATAAGATTTGCTTTGTAGAGTGGCTCAAACCATATTTTCCATAAGATTTGCTTTGTAGAGTGGCTCAAACCATGCGGATGATGGTACTCGACGCATAATATGTCATGCTTATTATCACTTAGTTTATTCTGTACCATAAACTCCTACTCCAACATGATATTATTTGAATTCCTAATTTAGGACATTAACATTAATGCATTGATGCATCACCTATTGTGCACTTTAATCATTGCAATAAAATGCTTCCCATTATAGAGTATGATTTTGTCAAGACAATGATAAAGATATTAATAGTTTAGGTTGGATTCAATTTTGTGATGTGAGGTTGTTAATATAAGAATAATCAGTTATGAATACACATTTTTTGTATTTTTATATATTAAAATATAAATAATTCAAAGTATAATTTGAAAATTTATTACAAATTAGTAATATTGAATAATAGGATTATATGATTCATTATAATGATAATATTAAATAATAGTATTTTATCATTCATTATAATGATTTGAAAATTTATTAATATTAGTAATATTGAATAATAGGATTACATTATTCATTATAATGATTGAAAACTTTTAACTTGATTGCATTTAAAGAACATCCATATCTATATTGACTTTTGTAACTATCTAACATGTTTATGTTATGTTTTGTTGTGTTGTGTTATGTTTAATGGTTGAATTTTACTAATGAGTGACTTGTATGTGTATGTGTTTATATTCATCCAACTTTTGTATATAAATGTATACGTGAGATTTGATGATAGGGTAGCTCTCCATAATCATATCATGTGATTAAAGAGTACCATTTTTTATGTCAATGATGATCGTGAGCACGACACATTGTTTGTTCAACATTGCTTTGATTTGATCTATAAATCAAGCATAAAGAATGTGATAACATTTATAGAATACTAGATTTGGTCTAGTGGGTGTGTAAGGTAGTTCAAATCATCATACTCTTTTTACTGGTTGAATTGGCTTCATAAGAAGATCAAGTTCAAAATACTTTGATATTTTTTGAAATGGGGCATGGAAAGGGTGAACACAATAAAATGAGTGGTGAGAAATGAATACTTAGGAAGTACCAAATGTGTCATTATTCAGTCTGACACAAATAATTTTTTGAATTAGTTGATTGGTGCAAGTTACATTTAGGCCATGAAGGTCACAAACAAGTGATGCTAGTGCATAGGTAAGAGACTACAATGTGAAAATTAAATCTCAATTTTTCAGCATACTTTGAAACACATGCTCGATAGAAAAAACAAATTTGATCATTATGATGTAGGTTCTTTTGGAATGTTGCACTTGGTGATGTGAATAGAGGCATGCCTTTTTATTGTGAACTATACCTGGCATGAGGGAATTACATTATGTTTGGAGTAAAGACATGGGTGACATTTTTTCCATTAAGACGAGAAAGCATCCATGCTTTTGTCAATTTTGAGTTCATGAAAAGGGATGTGCACTTTATCAATGTGAAAATGATAGATATGTGAAACAATGGAAATATATCCCTCTTAATCCAAAGGGACCATATCCAATTAGAACATGGAAAGATATGCACGATGAAGAGGTCATGGTTTCACTATATCATGATTGAGTTTCTAATGTTATCAAGGAAAGTATGTTACTTGATTAATGAGATCCTCATAGATTAATGGTGTTTTTATTTGTCGTCTTCAACTTAATGTTAAAACTTTCAAACTTGAACAAACACATATTGATTAATATTTTGAATTTTGGATATCGGTGATGTATTTGTTGTCAGTACACCATGAGGAAATGAAGAGAATGTAGCCTAATATTTGATGCAATGCACGTAAATAAAAATCAAGTTAGTGCGACCCTATCAAGATAGAGATTACACATACCAAATTGGTAGCATGGTTTTGATGAGTCGCTTTTTTGAAAAAGTGAAAGAACAAGATGATTATATTATCTATAGAGATTGTATGCATCAACATATATCTTACTAATACAATCATTTGGTGATGATAACTTAGATACAACTCATAAAAATGAAATTAAAAAGAGGTGAATCAAAGAGATGGATAATGACGGAATCTAACCCTAAATAAATTATGGAGACTTGCATTCTTATAACCCATTAACCATATAAATAAAATATAGGCCAATTTTGAAGCTTACCTAGTTGGTGCACTAACTTATTTTTCAATAATTTAATATAATGTTTGATTACATTGTTTTACATGTTAATCATCTATATATTTAAAACATATTCCCTACTTAATTAGATTACATTTTTTTTTTCATAATATTTAATTAAAATCATTTAAATTTATTTTGTGTTTATTTTAACTTATATTAAATATAATTTAAATCACATCAAAATGACATATTAGAAAAGAAATACGCCAAAAACTCATAAGCAATTCAGATCCTCAATTTAATATTAGATCAACTCTATAATATCACCATCCAAAAAATAAGTATAAATAAATCTCTTGAACCCTAAGTTGTTAAGGCTCCATATTTCTCTTAAGACAATGCACATTTGTTTTTAATGTTCTATGATAGTGTGAGAATTATATCCCAAGAGAAGAGTAGCCTTTATTAGTAAATTGGTGTTTAACATTTTGTTAACTAAATCTTAAATGTGAAATATTTTGTTAAGGTTGGGTGTGTGATGGCTCGTTGATTCACATAAATAGAGAACCATAAAAACGTTTATGCATTTACATGAGTTTAGAACACTAAGCTCTTGCTTGGGGTTTGAGATTTACATATTTAAATTAATTATGATTTTTTTTTTAAATTTAGTTATGTTATTTCTCTTTTTTATTGGAAAATTATTAAGGTTTTAATTAATTTGGATACTTGGAAAATTGGAAATAGTATATGTTTCCATATTGAATTTTATTTTAATATTTTATATTTTGTAATCAAATTTTTAACATAAATTAAAAGTTAGTTATAAATAACAATATATATCAATTTGATGATATCAATAATATCGACTCTCATTGGGTTAGAGACGACTGTGTGAGGCTCGACTTGACTGTGTCGTGCCTGGAGCTAGGGTTCTCTCACCTCCATGGAAGTTCTAGGCACGGCCCAGGGGCCTCCCCTTCCTCCATATCTTCCCTCTGCTGTAGATGTGTTCAACAAGTTGTTGGCATCCTTGCCAAAGAAGAAGAAATACAAAGCGGCAAAGTTTGTAAAGAAACTAGATGAGATCCCTGAGACCTCTCTTCCTCCAAAGGGACTGATCCAGGTTGCTTTATCCCTTGTAGATCGTGCTCTCGTAGGCCAATTCACAGGGCTCTGGCCCTCTCCAAAATCCACAGAGAACTGGGTCGGAAAAAACTGGGCTCCATTAATCAAAAACAACGTAACCTCCTATTTCTTGGGGAGAGATTACTTCATGTTCGAGCTCACATCGAAAGAGGACAAGGATCTGATCTTCCAGAATGGCCCCTATTTCATGGGCCCTCAAGGTCTGTATCTTAACAAATGGACGTCAGACTTCGACCCTGCAGTCGATTTTCCCTCTGCGGTCCCGGTATGGGTCAGGCTCCCAAACCTTCCAGTCCAGTGTTGGAATTGGGATTCACTGAAGCACATAGGCAATGCCCTAGGTAAATTTATAGATCGGGCGAACAACAAGGATCAATATGATTATGCCAGAATATGCATGGAGGTAGATATAGAGGTGGGTCTTCCAGAGGCCATAAAAATCAATGTCGGCAGCTGGACCCATGTGCAAAAGTTAGATTATGAGCAGCTGCCCTTCAAATGCCGAAAATGCCATGTTTACAACCATTTTGCCAAAGGTTGTCCGACCAATGGTGAGGCAGATAAAGGAAAGGAGGAGGGATGGAATCAGATCAAGCGCGTTAAGTCTTCCCATAAACCCCACAAGTCCGGTATCCAATCTGGCAAAGGCCCTCAGTCGGCCCCTATTCAGCAAAATCCCCAACTAATGGGGAAAGAGAACAAGTTTGGGCCTCTAAGCTCGGAAATAAAGGAAGCTCAAGAGGGTGAGACTCAAAAGGTAAACTCCCCAGCCAAAGAGACCCCCTCTGGCTCGATCAAAGGTGGAAGTGTCGTAGAGAGCTCCAAAGAAAAATTCTCAAAAGATGAGGAGGAAGTTCAAGAATTAGAGGACTCAAAGGAGGAAGATGAACTAGGAGATTCTCAAACCTCTATCAGAAGATCCACAAGAGGCCGCAAGTCAACACAGGAAAAAAGAGAACAGGAAACGTACAAAGACAAGCTTCAGGGATCCCAGCCAACCCTTGAGAAACTATTGTCAAAAACTCTGAAGATGACGAGACACCAGACTCAGGGCTCCAAGGGAGCCCAACATAATAAAAGTAAATGATGAAGGTTGTCTCCTAGAACTGCAGGGGTATGGGGAGCAGAGTCAAAGAAGAAGCCACAAGAAGTCTAATAAGAATAGAAACCCCAGACATACTCCGCATTCAGGAGACAAAAATGGAGGACTCAGTCTTCCTTCAAACAAGTAAGAAATTCTGGAATAAAGGTGGAGCACAAGCAATCTCTGCTCGTGGAGCATCAGGTGGGCTAGGCACTCTCTGGAATATTAATAAGTTCTCACTAGTCTCTGAGACCCTAAACACTCATTGGTTTTGTTAGCACAAATTCTTGCAAGGGGGCGTTTTCTCTCCAAGATTCGAGCCCGTGGTGTAAACACGAAGAAATGGGGCTTAAAGAACCCATCAAATGCATTTTATTCATTTGCAGGCATGAGCACCAAGCGCAGCATGCAAAAGAAGTCCATTTCGGACTTAAGTGTTAGCATATGGGCGATCCGGGATTCAACGACGAGGATCCATCTATTGAGAAGATCGACGATTGGCGGGTAATCACAGTTAGCAGAGTTGCGCTACGATTAGTGCAATGGATAGCGCTTATATATCACCAAAAAGATCTCAGTCGTTCATCTCGGAGGAGTACGTGGCACACGATCGAGCTATATCGCCACTTCACCCTTCATGACTTTGAAGAACGAGGACCATCCTCCTCCCAGTTGTGAGATGCGAAGTGTCGAAGGTGGCCAAGGATCGGGCCCACAATACTGCCGAGATAATCCTAGTTGTCCGATCTGGATAGACACGTGGTGCGCGATTAGGCTCTATCGCCTCTTCACGCATCGTGACTTCGAAGAACGAGGAGCAACCTCCTCCCAGCCGTGAGATGCAAAGTGTCGAAGGCGTCTAGGAACTGGGCCCACAATCTTGCCAAGATGATCAGGACTGTCCATCAGATAGGGACACATGGTGCGTGATTAGGCTCCATCGCCTCCTCGCCTTTCGTAACTTCAAAGAACCAGGAGCAGCCTCCTCACACCTGTGAGACACGAAGCGCCAAAAGCATTCAGGACTCAGGCCCACAGTATCGCCGAAAGTGATCTCAGTCGTCCATCTCGCACAGACACATGGTGCAGGATTAGGTCCTATCGCCTCTTCGCGCATCGCGGCTTTGAAGCACAAGGAACAACCTCCTCCCATCCACGAAACACAAAATGTCAAAAGCTCCTTTGGAGATAGGCACAGGGTCACAACCCATGGTCACTTGGGGATGATAGAAAGAATTGCGCAAAGAGGCCGAAGTGTCAGGTTTAGCTGCAGAAGGGATCACCGCATTCTCCAGGGACCAATTCAGCTCGACCTCGATCTTGGTCCTCGCTAAAAATGAATGAAGGTGGATGGAGGTAGTTGAAACCTTGGCTCACTCATTAAATGTGAGGCATGGAGGTTCTGGCAGGTGGTCTACCCAAGACCGTCCGGTGTGCAAATTGATCTGAAAATCCCATGTCGATCTGATGTTCTCGTATGACCAAAGAAGCTACACATGATAGGTTGAACTTTAATGTTTCAGCTACCTCCCCTGCAAAGGTTGTGCAAAGTTAAGGTGACGTTTGACGAAGGATTTCCGTCCAAATTTGACTGAAGGGACGCCATGCCTTAGGGGTCCGAGCACGCCTCTGTTCGACGAATTTTTCTAAGTATATGTACTCAATTTTTGTATTTTTGAAGGTATCGATGGTTGAGCGAGGCTCTCGATTGTAAAGTTTTGACGAAGCATTGGTTGCTCTGGTTATGTATTGGCACTTGAGACTTCTTGCCTTATGAATGTCAACCTCTTTCCATCTCTCTGTGTACACTGTGTTAGAACAGCTCGGAATTGCAGGATCCAATCGAGTTGCGACTGTTATAGGATGATGTATGTTGGATCACTGTAATAGTTGTATCGTTTCTAATCAGTTCTTGTATTTTCTCAACGCTGAATGATTTGGAATTGGAAGATCCAGTCAAGTCACCTTTCAGTTCCCCAAAAATCTGAACCAAGAGGATCTTGTATTCTAAGTTTTTCCTCCTCAAGCTGTTGAAAGGCCTGATGCCCAAAGCAGTCTTGCTCACTCATCTCACTAAGTCTTCCATCTGCTCATTTTATTATCAACTCACTAACTGAATTTAGATCAAGACCCCCTTTGTGTTTCTACATACCAAGCCCAGTTTTCTGATTTAGAGCGATATCTTCTTGAGTCTCTATCCATTCGATCACCCCATTAAATCTGTTCCCCCATTCGAGCAGGAGCAGAGCCCGACGCCCATCAGGTTGTTTTTAAAGCTACAACATCTCATCACAAAAGAGATCATAAGACTTTTTAATGTGTATGTCCCAGTTAATGCGGGGGAGAAAAAGGCCTGCTAGGACTCCATAAAAAACCTGGCAGACCTAGTAAATTTGGAAGATGTCATCATTGCTAGAGATCTTAATCTCACTTTACTCTCGGCAGAAAAGAGAGGAGGCAACATCGTAAGGGATCCGGCAAGGGAATGGGTGGAAGACCTTATGTAGGACTGGGACTTGCTAGACATCAAGCCCTCTACTGGTAAGTTCACTTGGTCAAATAAAAGAGTCAGTCTTGGACATATTGCAGCAAGATTGGATAGATTTTTTGTTCAAAGTTCCTTCCTCCTTCTAGGGTTAGAGGCTAGAATGCATATTCTTCCTTGCAACGTTTCCAATCACAAACCCATCAAACTTGAGTTGCTGGCGCATATTGATCTTGGCCCAATACCATTAAGATTTATCCCTCTTTGGGTCAAGGAATCGGACTTCATGGACATGGTCAAGGAAAGTTGGAAGCAGCCAGTCAAGGGCTCCCCTTTTTTTGTTAGGGAGGAAAAACTCAGAAGAATGAAAATTGTTCTAAAAATCCAGGCCAAACATTTACCCAATCCTGCCACCGAAAGGAAAAAAATTCAAAGTGCCTTAGAGCTCCACCATTTGCATTCAGAAGATGTTGAAATTACAAAAGAGGCTTTAGACAAAGAGGCACATCTTCAGCAGAATTACCACAAGGCTTGCTTGGATGAGGAAGAATACTGGAGGCAAAAATCACGAAGCTTGTGGCTCAAAGTAGGGGACAAGAACTCCTCCTTTTTCCACAAGCAAGCCCAAGAAAGAAAATGGTCAAATGCCATCTCAGAAATTAAGGAAGAAAATATCACCCACAAGGACAATACTAGCATCAAAAGGGCAACCTCCCTCCATTTTAAAAATCTGTACAATGAGGAAGAGGAGATGGGCCAAAATTCTAAACTTCTGGAAGTGGTACCCCTCTTGATAACAACGAAGATGAATCAGCTGCTAGAAGCCAAAGTCACCAAAAGCAAAGTAAAGGATGCCCTCTATTCTATGGAACCCGACAAAGCCCCAGGCCCGGACGGATTTACAGCCAGATTCCTCCAATCCTGCTGGCAGATTGTAGAAAAGGATTTCTTTAAAATGATTTTAAAATCCCAAAACTGTCAGAAAATCGGAGGTAGCACTAACTCTGCGTTCCTTGCCCTCATCCCTAAGGAGAAAGGATCCAAAACATTCAACAGATTTCATCCGATATCCCTTTGTAACATAGGGTACAAATTGATCACCAAAGTGATAGCTAGCAGACTTAAGAACATCCTCCCCAAAATTATACCGGAGAACCAACGAGGCTTCATCCATGGAAGGAAAATTGTGGACAACTTCACCTTAGTTCAAGAGGTGATTCACTCAAGTATTCATCAAAAAGAAAAAGGTATGGTTGTCAAGCTTGATCTAGAAAATGCTTTTGACCGAATTAGACACAGCTTCTTGTTGGATGTTTTGCATAAGCTTGGGTTTGGATCGAGATTCATAAATTGGATTCAGGCCTGTATCTTGGAGCCCTGGATCGCCCCCCTAGTGAATGGTAGGGATGTTGTCTTCTTCAAAGCCTCGAGAGGACTTAGGAAGGGGTGTCCTCTTTCACCCCTCCTCTTTGTTCTACAAGCCTATGTCCTTAGTTTTTACCTTGACAAAAAGAAGCAAGATCATGAGATTATTGGGCTAAGTATAGCAAAAGGAGTTAAAAAAATAAATCATGCCCTCTTTGTCGTTGATACTTTGTTGTTGGCTACTACCACAGTGATTTTGGCTGCTAGGTTCAAAGAAGTGTTGGATGAATTCTGTAAGGAATCTGGCAGTAAGATAAACAATGGGAAATGTCACATTTATGGCTGGAACATTTCAACCTCCTCTCTCAATGCTATAGCCAGATGCTTTGGATTTGTTGCCTCCTCATCCTGTTCTTCTTTTAAGTATCTTGGGCTTCCAATCTTTCTCAAGAAATCCTCCAACCGAGACTGGCTTCCCCAAATAGAGAAATTCAAAATTAAAATTCAGGCTTGGGGTTCCTCCTGGCTCAATATTGCAGGTAAGACGGTGCTCATCAAAGTTGTACTCCACAACCTTCCTATATTTCATTTCTTTGTTCTTCTTTCTCCTGTAGGCATCCTCAGGAAGATGGAGGATTGCATTCGTCAATTCTTTTGGAAGGGAGGAAAGAAGAATGAGAAAAAAATCCCTCTCGTCAGATGGGAAATAGTCTCCAAGCCATTGATGGAGGGGGGTCTAAACTTTAAAATCCTCTGCTCCCAAAACATATCTATGGGAGTGAAAACTATTTGGAGAATCATTGCTCCCAATCCTGGCTAGGCGCAACTGGCACTGTGGAAGAAATATTTCAAAGGTAAGAGAACCCGATGCCTGGACAATCCACTCCCCCAAATCAAGTCGCCCCTCCTCAACCTCTGTGCCAAAGTCGTCCCTCTAAATGGAAATGGAAAAAGCATCCCTGGAAATGGAAAAAGCATCAATGTGTGGAATGACCGAATTATGAACAATTCTCCGCTAGAAGAGTGCAACTCCCTACAAACGCTACACCTGTGGTTGGATGACGTTGGTTATAAAACATTGTGGGACCTCTCCTTATGAAATGGTACAACCTGGGTAAGCTGGAAGCAAATCCAAGTGCCCCTGGAACTCCAGGCCGATCGCGTTGAGTTTTTTTCCCCTTTGCATGGCATGGCTCCCACTCACACGAGGAGAAAGGATACTTGTGGTTGGGGGTCGATGGCTGGTGGCTTTTTTGTGGCGCAGGGCTATGCCAAGCTGCTAGAGAGGCCTCACGTTCCTTCGGATCAGACACCCTGGAAGGGGATCTAGAATCATTCCTCCATTCCGAAAGTCGACTTCTTTTGTTGGCTGATGTGTCATAGAAAATTTTTAAGAGATGACAGACTACAGAAAAGGGGAATTTATGGTCCTTCTAGGTGCACCTTGTGCAGAGAAAACATTGAGTACGCTCACCATCTGGTATTGGAGTGAAAATTCGTAACGCAAATCTGGCATGAGCTCTTAGGCACTTGGAGATCCAATTTTGCACTCCCTAGCTCCATTTCTGAGTTGTTCGCAAACTGGTTGCCTAGATATCCTGGCCCCTTTCTAGAAAACAAAATTATCAAAGCTGCCTGGACCTCCCTTCCAAAAATCATCAGCTGGAAAATTTGGCTAGAGAGGAATAAAAGATCTTCAGAAATAAAGCGCAGGATGCTAAGTTTGTGGTGATCAAGATAAAATTCTAGCTTAAAGAATGTCTGGTAGATCAATTGGATGGCTCAAACTTACGCCAACAAGACCTTGAGTGGGGCGCCTCAATTGATCTTCATTTCCAAAAAGTAGAAAGCATCACCACCCCTCCCAAAAAGTGGCAAATAAGAGAAAATGAGAAAGATTTCTATGAGTGGATCTCCAAGCAATCAAGACACTCCCTCTTCTTTGATGGGGCAGCCAAAGGCAACCCAGGAAAAGCTGGCATAGGGGGAGTCATAAAGAATTTAGAATGCAGAACGATCCATAGCTTCACCTGGGGCCTGGGCCATACTTCCAGCATCCAAGCTGAAGCAATGGCTCTCTCCCAAGGACTCAAGTATCTCAAAGACTTGGGCATCAGTGAGGTAAATGTTTTTGGGGACTAGCGGGCCATCATTAAATCCATAGTGACCAATTCTGCCCCGTCAGATTTGCACTTTGCAAGACTGATCTTTAGAATCAAAGTCCTAGCAAAATCCTTGCAAAACTTAAATTTTTTCCATGTGTTGAGAACGAACAATAAGGAAGCGGATTTGGAAGCAAATAAAGCAGTCCTCCTTTCTGTTGGGTCCATTCTAAGAGACAGAGACAAATCTTGGGATCCAATTCCTTAACCCTCTACCTACCATGTTCTATTGCATCCTTTTGAAGCAATTTGTTTGTATTCACAAGCTTGGGCAAATCACGGAAATGGATTCCATTGTTGCATGTAAGAAGAACTGGAATATTAACATAAGCACCATGATCCTCCTAATAGGAAAGGTACTCTGGGCTCTACTCCCAATTTTTGTAATCTAAATTAAGGCATTCATGCCAAGTTTCTAATATAATCCCATAAAAATTTCTAATTAAAATTTTATGTTTTTATTATTTAAGAACTAATAAAAATGATTATGTAAAATATTATTAAATGTATTTAAAAATAATTTTATATGTTAAGTTGATTGTAAGTCAATACGATTTAAATAGTTTTAAAAATCAGTACTATGCTAAAATTAATAAGAACTAATAAAAATTGATTATGTAAAATATTATTAAATGTATTTAAAGATAATTTTATATGTTAAGTTGATTGTAAGTCAATATGGTTTAAATAGTTTTAAAAATCAATACTTGCTAAATAATTTTAGCATTGATTTGGTTTTGTATATTAAAAAAAGGTTTCAAAGTTTTTACTAATTTTAGCATTGATTTGGTTTTGTATATTAAGAAAGAATTTAAAGTTTAGAAGTTTTCAAATTTATATTTATAAAATATTTTTTTATTATTTTAATTAATATGTTTTAATTATTTAAAGTTTAGAATTATTTTGTTTTATTTTAATTGAGTATAAATTTTAGTTTATATTTAACTAATTATTATTCATCAAATAATAAGAAGTTTATTCGGTTTTCAAATTTAAATTTATAGAATATGTTTTTCATTATTTTAATTAATATAGTTTTTTACTTCAATTATCTTGAACTTAAAATAATTTAATTTTATCTTGATTGAATATAAATATTAATTTATATTTAATTGTCATAGCATATTTTTCCACATCATTGCATATATGCATTTGTTGGGTTGAATCTCACATCCATCTCCTTTTTTAGATCAAAATTCCCCAAAATTCCTCCTTCGAGTACAATTTTTTTTTTTTGTTTGAAAAATGAACTTTTTTAGGCGTAGCTCATGGTTTTCCCGGTAATTATCCATTATATCCCATGCCTAACTACTCCAACCAACTTTATAAGGTATAATTAAGATTCATTGGGTGGAGTATTAAAGAGCATCCATTAAAACATCATTATGCTAGCGAAATTCCATGGAGTTTGCAAGCCTATTCCACGAGTTTTTAAGATTTCCGCCTTCATCTATGGAAACCCTTGTTTACAACACCTTAATCATATATCCCATTAAGAAAGAGACCCACTATCTTTCCTTTACTTTTCTAGATCAAGGAGTCAGGAGGTACAAGACATCTTCAGTGGCCCGAGTGGAGGAATCTAGATATCGTTTATGGGAAGTGCCACAGCATGATCAGGGTGTAATTTTCACTATTTCATGTTGTTAATATAATGAGAACTCTCTTTTCCATCTCGGTCTTATGTTAAATTGATTTACTTTTGTAATATTTGTATGCATTTGATTATCTTGATACTGACATATTGATCCTAGTTAGTATAGTTAAGAGTTAGTTGTTTTAACTACCTTCTTTGCAGCTTTCTGTCTCTTTGCATGTAGGTTGACAAAGAAATATTTGGAGTGAAATATTGGAGTAGGGATTTGTGAAAGTAATCTTGTCCAAATGTTAGGATCCAGGTTAGTCATGTTTTTTCGCTCAATAGTAGTTGGTTAGTTATGAATGATTAATTGCTTCTTTTGGATAGAGGTAGTTCTTGGAGTGCACACTCTATGTAATCTTCTAACCTAGATCATAGGGGATTAATCCCAAAAACAAAATTGGAGACTTCAATGGGGAATTCTCCTTTGGACTAGTATTAGGTGGTTGTTTTTTTTTTCCTTTGATTCTTTACTTTCTCTTTGTTTTTGCTTCCCTAACTGTTGTTTCAGACCCTAAGCCTTTAGTTTCAAGATTTTGATCTAGTTCCTTTCAATTTTTTCAAGGGGTTCTAGGTTATATATGTTCTTTCTTTAAATAACATAAGAATAGATATGCTATGTAATGAATATATAAGTGTGTACATATGCACCTTTATGTGGGAACAAAGGCATATGCTTCCTAAGAAGTAGTATTTTTTTGCTTTTCAGCCTCTTAAAGTCCCATGTTTGTTTTGTGGGGGTCTCTTGCACTCTCTGGGTCCTTTGAAGCTTCTCTTTAGTCTCAAAAAGTAGTTAAGGTTTTAAAATTTAAAAGAAAAACAAATTTTTAGTGCTTCTTTGGCTTCTTTTAGTCTTTTTGGATTTGTGTGGTTGTTTAAAAGGTTTTATTTTTAGTTCTTTAGTTTGTTGGTTTCCTTAGCAATCTCTCTTGAAGTATGGAGTTATTGATTTGAATCTTCACACCTTTATGCCCTGCATTTCTATTTTTAAGCAAAGAAAAGTAAAAATTTCTTGATTTTTCAGTGTTTTGCTTTGTTATACTTAGTAGAAAGAAACAAAAAGATAGTTTTATTTTTGTAGATAAATTTTTATTTCTCATTTGCTATAGTTTATTTGTCACTGAAAAAGAGAAATATCTCTTTATTAGCACAACTATTTTCACATTTGCATCAAAAAGTAGTTGCATCTTTGAACATTTAGGGTTTCTTGGGTTCCATCAGTTGTAAGTTTTCATTTTGAAAAGGAAAAAGTTGTACTTGCACATCTTGCATCGAAAAAGAAAGAAATGCATTTCAAAGTTCAAGAGTTTGCATAAAATTGTTCAGTATACACTCTTTTTCATTAAAGAATAAGTTGAATTTAATATGACAATGTTCTTATAAGTTATTTTTCCGCAAGAGTCCTTGAATATAAATGGTTTCATATTCATTCCCTCTGAGTAAAATCAACCACTAAAATGAATGCTTAATTAAAATTAACTAGACTTCTATTTTATAGAACACAAATTAGTCTAGAGTGTATGTCCTTGGATGTAATGTCCCCTCCGTTATGAAACAAATAATGGTTACAAATAGAGTAAATTTGTTTTGAACAAACGTTAGGACAAGTGAAATGTGTCACAACATAATTTAATAACCACAATCAATCTCATCATAATTGAACATAAAACAACATCACTATTATTCATCAACCATTTCACATGAAGAAAACATAAGGAAACCTACCCGCCCAACCTATCCTGCAAGGTTAGGACCTCCAAGAAACATAAGCAACGCTCAAGTACAAGATTCATCCAATTGATTTTGACCACTTAAGGTCTCGGGACTGGTGACTATTATGAGGAACACAAAAGTATATAAATTCCATTAATTCAATCATACATTGCTATTCAAGACTAGGATCATCAACATACTTAATCATAAATTCATCATAGTGCATATAATAATCTACTCTACTTAATAAAT